>JAVDBV010060729.1:0-15931 GCA_032619315.1 Piper longum
GGCGTAGATGATGATGAGGTCGGCGGGTACGCCGAGGTCGAAGATGGCCTCGATCTCGGCTGGGCTAGCGCAGTCGAAGCCGGCGCCGAGGGCGGTTGGGAGGTGGCGGTCGGGATTGCACTTGACGGCGTTTTAAGGACGGAACATGGGAAGGTGAGTGTTCCATCTCTCCCACAGGCTAACAACAACTCCTACGTCGATAACAAAGAAAGGCGATTGGGGATAGTTGTTACCGGAAACAATAGTGTGTATGAGATCAATAAGTGATGAATTTTCAGAATTATCATTGCCAAGGTAGGCAACGTTCTTCTTTTTCCATTCCATTGCTGCCAAAGCAAGCTGCAGGTAGTCTTGCCTAGAATGGAGAGAGTGAAGGCCATTGATTCGGATTGCAGCAAGCACGCAAATTAGAGAGATGGCCAATTTTTTTATTTATGGTACGATCGAGCGAAAAAGAAAAAAAGAAAAAAAGAGAGAATGGACAAATGATGGTGGATGCATGGATCCCGTTAGGCAAATTGGTGCTTGCATGCGAGGATAATAATTTATTATTATTCCCCGGCTAATGGACAAACATTATGTGCGAATTCGCCTTGATGCCATTAAAACAAGAAATTAAGTTGTTGTAACTTGCAAGCTTGTCATTGTGTGAAATATTCATGATTAATAATTATGGGGTGTAACTTAATTTGGTCGGGGTGATTTGGCCTGAGGCTGGTGGAATAAGATGCATGACGAAGGGGAAATAGATATCAATTCAACAAAACAAAAATCATATTAGTACTTTCATATGTCAAACGTGAAACACAACATAAGCTCATAGAATTGTCCTTTATCCTGAGATTCACAAATGCTCGAGGGAAACACAAAGTGTTACGAAAAATTGGAGTTTTTAAGATGAGATATTAATATTCTTAAGTACTCACCACAAACAAAGCATATCCACGAGTTTACATGAGAAAAAAACATTACCCAATAAACCACTTATTAAGTTAAACTAAATCTCTTGTTCAATTCTTGTTTTTAGAGCACTCACTTCTAAATTGTTTAACAAAATAAGGGATATTACATTATACAATTGAACTTTACAGGCACTAGCCAAGATTCCCGCTCAATGCCTATAAATAAAGAAAGAGATTATTTAAATATTGTATCTACTTGTAATGAAGAAGTAGAGAGGGACGGAAGTGACACCTATGGTGCTTTTATTATATTTTAGTAATGATTAAAAAAATATTTCATTATGGGTTTCGTTGTAATTTAGTTAGTTGAA
This sequence comes from Piper longum, assembly GCA_032619315.1. Lineage (NCBI taxonomy): Eukaryota > Viridiplantae > Streptophyta > Magnoliopsida > Piperales > Piperaceae > Piper > Piper longum. The sequence goes on from JAVDBV010060729.1 coordinate 1,274, forward strand.
AAATTCTTATAATCAGAGATTATTATTTATTAAAATTATTGTTGTTATCCATTGTGAATGGAACAATTTTGAAAATTATTTATTAAAAATTTTATTGTTATCTAGATATTTGCTGTTATTTTTGAAATAATTTATTGATTTAAAAGCTATGATTAAGGTTGTGTTATAAAACATCTCTTCGTTCAAAGAGAAGATAGATGTGATCTTTGCAAAAATTAAAATACACGCTTAGCTCATGCTTAAAATTTAGATACACATATTTTAGTAAGTACATGTAGCTAGTTATCCACGACAGATTGGAGCTACACAATCGAGCAATTATTTAAACTAGTGGCAGCTTCATACTATCATATATATATATATATATATATATATATATATATACACAGAGGCCAAAACAAAATAGTGACCATTAGCACATATAATAAGTAGCTGCACCAGCTACCAACCAGTAGACAAATTAACTGGCAACCAATTGGCGATCAGGAAGCAGCGGCAGCATCCTTCTCCCAACCCAATTGACAGTTGAAAACAAGAGCTCCTCCTCATTAAGATCAGTAGTTATGGGCGAGTGAGGCGGTGAATCTTTTGGAGATGGTGGAGGGTGCAAAGGAGTCCTTGTCAAGTCCAGAAGAACCGAGGAACGACCTTCTAATTCCGAGGCCATTTCTTGATGTAAATATGTAGACATAATAATTAATTAGAAGGGCGATGACAGTCGACGAAGAGGTAGATCGATGCATACATGCATACAACAAAATTAGTTGATTAATTAGTTACAATTACATGAAGTAAAAATTGACAGCTTAATTTTTGCTTTTTAGTTTCAAACTAGATCATGACACAAGGGAGATTCGAACTTACCTAGAGGAAAGCTTCTTGCTTCAGCCGAGATATTGTTAATGCAATAAGCTGCGAGCAGAAGGCAGAGGAGAGAAACTAGAGTTTTCTTAGGCCTTTCCATATGTGAAAACAGATTTAGGCATGCACTTGTAAAAACAAAAGTAGCCACATGACCTACTGATACATGTTATTGCTGATTTATATTACTTATATATATACATGCTCTGAAACATTGTTCGTCTTCCTCGGCCCTTCAACAGTCAACTTAAGTGGTCCAACGTTCTAAATGAATACAGCTAACACGCCTCTTCTTTTTAGGAGATGTGCTTATCTGATGTCACCTTGCACTAAAAATGACTACATTGACAAACGCTTATCTATTTCTCTCTATCTCTCTCTATATAATGACCAATACTAGTAAGTACAGTAGCCAGCTTCTTGGTTAGCTCTTCACTTGTTGACGGATAACATGAAGTTAAGAACAAGAGCGAGGCATGCTGGAGTTTGCCTTTAATTATTCCAAGCACCAGAGAATGGATGAGAAAAGCGAGGATGATAAAAGCAAGGAGAAAAAGCGAAACTATAAAGCAAGAAGAAAATGAAAGGACCCTGATTGGGGATTCGCTTTAGATCTCCACTGGTGGAAAAGTGAATCAAATCTACACCTAGAATGGCTTGATCTCTAGCGAAATCAATCTAAGAAATATTAACTTAGAAAATATTTTTCATCAAGATGAAAAAAAATATAAGATGAAATATGAGACACTAAAACAAAAATAGATAAAAAATTTCCTCTAAGGTAAGCAAAAGAAAATTAACCTATTTGATTAATTTTGATTAAGAAACCCTCTTACAATCAAATATAAAAAATACAATTTGTAAAAACTCTCTCATCATAATTTAGACTAATAACAAAGATCTGAAAATTACTACTTTTGAAAAAAATAATATATAAAAAATTGAGAAAATTACATACACTGAATCAACCCCGCACTTTAAATTATGACCATCTACTTCGACTTTGAACGATGAAAAACTTCTCTAAAACTCTCCCTTTATGAGTCAAATGTATTTAAAAACTGTTAAGATGTTAAAAGAATTCTTTTTTATATAAAAGAATATAAGTGAAATTTAAAAAGTCATTTCATTAAACTTTTATAGAAAATGACATAATCACACGTATATATACGAAACATTAATTATTAGTGTGGTAAATAAAAAGTCAAAAAATTAAATATTAAATTTTTCAATGAGAATAGGTGAGGGAAACCCAACAAATCTTCCCCTTCATGAATCTGTGAACTAACTAGACAAAATTGGCAGCCTTATCACAGAAAGTATCCAAAGTCATCTATAGTAGTAATAGCCTCCCCTTGATTAACAACCTGATCACCATCATATACCTATTCATCAACAACAATAGGAACTATATCATTAATAATATCATTCTCCTTACCTTCATCATCATTAGGGAAGGAAATAGGAATGTCACCTCTGGCTTCTTCATAAATATGTTCAGTAATATCTTGAACAATATCCTCTATAACCACTTTGAGTACTAGTTTCATTCTCAAATCTTCTAGAAACTCATTCTCTCAAAACACCACATCACAGCTTTAAACAATCTTCTTCTCCTTAGGGTCCTAAAATCTGAAATCAAACTCTTCATCTGTATAACCTAAAAATATGTATTCAAATGTCCAAGCATTAAGCTTAGACCTTAGCTCCTTAGGCACATATACAAAAGCTTTACAATTAAGCACCCTTAAATAAGTGTATTTTATTTTCCTACCACAACAAACTTTTTTCTAGAACATCTCAACCAAAAGTATGTATATGAAACTTGTTAATTAAATAACAAGCACTATAAACATCTTTAGCCAAAAAACCTTTAGGTAATTTTGTTGGGTAAAGCATGCACCTAACTCTTTCTTAAATTATTATGTTCATCCGCTCGGCCACTTCATTCAGCTGTGAGGTATATGGAGCAGTCTTCTTATATCAAATGTCATATTTGTCACAACAAATCTGAAACATATTAAAGTAATATTCACCTCCATTATTACTTCTCAAACATTTCAAAGTATTTTCTGTTTCTCTCTCTACAAGAACACAAAATAATTTGAAAGTATTAAACACATCATTTTTATTCTTCAGATAGTAACACCATATCTTTCTTCAAGTATCGTTAATAAAAGTGACAAAATAAGAGGCACCACCAAGAGATTTCAATTCTATTAGACTACACACATCAAAATGTATAAGTTCCAGTATCCGAGTCTTCATCTTTTAAGTGGATACAAAAGAAACCCTATGTTATTTTTCAGCCAAACTATGATCATAAGAGCCTAGTATTGTCCCATCAAGTTGTGGAAGATAATTTTTCTTCTTCAAAAACTCTTGCCTCATCTCACTCATGTGTCCCACTCTCCTATACCACAAATCAACTATGAGACTAGTAGAGGTAACATTAACCTCCCCATGAAGTAGATTAGATGTAATCCTATAAAGACCACTGCACTCCTTCCCTTTAGCAGCCATTAAAATTCCTTTTACCAATTTTCATAAGCTACATAAAAATTGTAAAAATTAGCCCTCATCATTCAATACACCTGTTAACATCAAATTTAATCTTAAATTAGGAATATGACACACATTTTTCAAAATGAGTTTGTAACTAGAATTAATCACAATATGCACATCACCATGACTAACATTTTTAGAAGTCTCATTGTTGTCTGTCGTCACCACACCTAGATCATTTGTCACATAGGTGTTAAAGAAATCTCTATGTTGAATAGCATGAAATGGTGCACCAGAATCAATCTCCCAACTAGTATCATCATTAGTTGTCAAGTAGTCATTTTCATCATCAAACACAATTAGTACATCTTTTGCTACAACATTGGCAGCCTTATCACCTTGTATTACATTGATGTAGTCACTAGCCTCTGTTTCATCCTTTTACCGAAGACTCATCAACCTTTGGACCAAAAGGTTTCAATTCCCAAGAATGTCTCTCTCATATATATACAAGTGTTTATCCCAAAGCTCCTTGGCAGATTTTGTTTGGGTCACATTGTTATTTACGTTGTGTTCTAACTATTGTTTAATCAAAATCATGCACTTTCTATCCATTTTGATCCATTCAGTGGTGACACTCGACTCAGCCTTAACAGTAAGTGGAGGAGGAGAAATCGAAGAAGTTTTCCCTTTATCAAACACAATTGGAGTAACACTCAACATTGGACTAGAACTCAACGACTAAGGAGAACAAAAAATTAGATTATATAAATATTTAATAAATAAATAATCAATCATAAGTGACCCTTCCAGTAGTAATGTCAATAGCAACCATTTTAACATGTTACTCATATCTCATCTTGACACAAAAGGCTATTACCCAAAATCAAAACAAACACAAAAGAAAGAACCAAAGCTCTGAAGCTACTTATTGGAAAATAATTATTCTAGCAAAATCAATCCAGAAAATATTTACCCTTTGGATGAAATTAAAAAAATTAAGATGAAATAGGAGACACTAAGATAAAAATGGATAAAATTTTTTCTCTAAATTAGAGAAAAGAAAACTAACCTACTCAATCAACTTTGATTAAGAAACTCTTTTACAATCAAGTGTCAAAACTACAATTTGAGAAAACTCTTTCAACATAAATCAGATTAACAACAAGATCTGAAAATTGCAACTCTTGAGAAAAAAATATATAAGTAATTTAGAAATTACATACACCTCTAAGAAATATAAATCAGTCGCACACCTTAGATTATGATCGTTAACTTCAATTTGAAATGATGAAAAATTTCTCCAAAGCTCTCCCTTTATGAGTTAAATATACTCAAAATTTTTTAAAAGGATGTTCTGCTTAACATTTAATAAAATTCTCTTTTATATAGAAAAATATAAGTGAAATTTAAAAAATCATCTTATTAAAATTTTATAGAAAAAGAGGTGGTCACACATATGTATACAAAACACCAATCATTAGTGTGATAAATGAAAAACTAAAAATTAACTATTAAGTTTTTCAATACGAATGGGTAAAATAAAATCAACAAAAGACACTTTATCCCTTAATTATTGGCTCTTAATATTAACTCTAAGGAGTGCGGTATTGTGTGGACGCACATGTGAACACTAATTATCATGATGGTTGATGACCTAATCATCAACGGTCGTGATAATCGGCATCCCCATGTGCATATGCATTGTGTGTACACAAGTTATGTTAACTCTAACTATCTTAATTTAGATAAAAAAATAATAAGATTTAATTTAGATGAGATATATCCTAATCATTCGCACATAAACTTTCAGGTAGCTTTCTTTATTATATATAGAAGATAAAAGATGATAGTCGATTGATGGAAATATGAGTTGTTTTAGCTTGGGAGGAAAAAATGAGTTATCTTGAAAAAATTCCGAGGATATTTTTCATGAGCCTCATTTAATGAACTTCCTTTGAGCCCTTCAATAACGGAGGACATCTTTTTATTCTATTTAAGAGATAAGAGAAAGAGGTAAAAGAGTTGTAAGAAATCTCTCTAGCTTATTGGAGGGCTCACAAAGGTACTCAATTAAAGATGACTCCTAAAAAAAATTTCAATCTAAGGAAATCTCATACCATAGCCCATGCACAGTCAATATTAAAGATAAACTTTAATTTTATAGATAATCCTAAATAAATAATAAGATAGACTATAATTATTTGGATTCCAATTTAAAAGATAAATTTTAATTAAATAATAACATAAATTATAATAATATGATTTATTTTTATTTGTTGTATTTTAACTAATTTAATCTCTTACTTTTTATCAAAGAGTGGCTTTTAATTTTTCTTTTATTAATAAGAGTAGATAGAGAGATCATATATTGCAACCTGTATCAATAAAAATTGGCCAATCAAATCTTCATGGATCTCTTAGAATGCTTTTGTATAAAGAAAACAATTTATTATCATTTTCTGAATAGAATGCTTTTGGAGGGATCTCTTTGTCCACTAGTATTATTATTACTTGCATAAATGTATCTTTTTTTATGAATATAATGACAATTAATTTACCAAAATCAAATTAAATATTTTTCAAGCAAGGCAAAATTATTATATTATATCAAACCTTTAAGTGAAATGTGTAGGGGATCAGCAGAATAGATTATACCAAACATTGCTGCTAGCCTTGCCAAAAAATTTACATTCCCTTCGATCGAAGCAAAACATAGTTAATACTTTTTACAAACAACTCGGACATGATCTAAACACCTTAAAAGGAAAACATGAAAATGACTAGGATCTTCGTAAAAGCCTTGAACCAAAAACTTACTATCCACTCAAAGAACTGCATCAGTCAACTTGTAATTAGGTACGTATTTTACTGTCTGCAAAACACCCTCTACATAGTTCTGTCGTTTGGGTGAAGCTTCTTTTACTTGAAACATAGTCTACAAAAATAAGATGATTAGAGCTGAAAAATGAGCAAGCTGAATGGTAATTACAAGACATCATCATTTTCTGGTTGAAAACTATAGTTCTTCATATTATACATAATATCGTCGAAATTTAAAACAGAAGAGCACGTCATTCAAATCTGTTTATGAGAGAACCAAACTGAGTCAATAATTAAAAGTAAAATCTAGAGAAGATTAGGGACATCTGGAGCAAATATGGTAGATTTCTGCAGCATCAAATCCACAAAAAATCTATCACTAAAGAGTAATTTCAATTTTCAAATGTAATACAGATTAAAATAACTCTAATTAATGGATAATTCATAAACAAATGCATAATAGTCTTTTTTCATCACAAAAATAACATTTTTAATCCACCAAAATGTTATGTTAATTAAAATTATCACCAATGGGCAAACAATTAAAAGCACAAAAATTAAATTAAACTGATATAACACTTGAGGATAGTGAACAAAATTTTCAAAATGTTCAAATCCGACAGGCCACATCCAAAAAAAAAAAGATATTAAAATTTATATAATTGTTAGAAATTCAACTAGTTTAATGTGGTGGGCTCTTCGTAACCGAAATGGGCCACAGTTGCTGCCAGTCTTGATGGGCCAACAGGATTCATATAAAGCCCATGTTTGAATACAAGCTACAGCTATGATCAACTCGTCCTCACCATATAAGTTTTCCATAACGCCCAATTTTAATTAAAACAAATGATAACAATATAAAGAAGATAATAGTCGTAACGTCTTATAGCTTAATATAATATTATTGATCTTAAGATCTAATGAATATGTTACAAGTAGATGTACATGAAAGACAGCTTCCATTAATTGCTGACATTTAAAAAATGGCATTAAAGGCATGTAGTAAGTGCTGATTTGTGCTAAGTTAATTGTGTCTTTCAACATTAACGGCTGTCAGATATTATAAGAAAATATCACTCAAAATATAATACTATGACTCACAACGTGGTTAAACAAGTATAGCATTTATACGCTTACCCCATGTATATACCACAATCTTGTTGGACAGATTTATTGCATCATATAATTACTTTTGGGTGCCCGTGTTTGTTACCTTATTGGATATGTAGTCATGGGCATAGGCAAACCATATTTGTCCTATAGGCAAAGTTTACAGTCCATCTACGTTATATTTTGGTTTAATTAGGGCAAATCGGGTTCCATCAAATTCTAAAATTATAAATAAAATATTTGATTATAAATTAAAAATATATTTTATTATCAACATTTTAAAAAATACCCATTAAAATTTTGTGATTTTCAACAAAAACTTGATTTTGTGAAAACTTCAAATTTAAAAAATATAGTACAAATTAAAATAGTGAAAATGCCTAATCCATACCATAATTTTACAACTCCTTTGAGTCGACTCATGATTTACCAAGTCGACTTCATAGATGACTCCATTTAGTAATTGACTCAACAAACCATGCTATAAAAGTTATTAAAATGTAATATTTTTTAAAAAAAATTAAATTAATATTTTAATTAATATATATCTCTTATATATTAATTTTAAGTATAACAAGAACAATATATGCTAGTTTCATCTAACTTTTATTTACATAATTAAAATTTAAATATAAATAATTTTAAGTCAACTTCAAGTCAAACTCCATTTTATAGCATGTTGAGTCAAGTTCGAATTTCAAAATTTTAAACTATGATCCGTACTAGATTTGAAGACGGTATATATGAGATAAACCGAATATGACCCTATAGTATCATATTTAAAATTTTGCCCATAGGTTAAAAGTTATATTTTTACTTTAAAAATTCACTATATACTCGTAGCTTTCCTCCTCAGATAAAATCCTTGGATAAGGTTTTCATTGTCGGCAAATTTTATATTTGATGAAGAGAAAATTCTAGCTTTTGCGTATTTTATTAAGAGAAACTATTATAAATAATTACAAATTAATTTCGAATGAGGAAGATCTACTCTAATTTATACTAAGATAAATTTAATCATCTTTGTGACGAGGAGCCCTCTCCCCCTCCCCTCCCCGGCTCCCAAGTTGCCAAAATGGACTTCGTTCTAGTCAATGCCTCTGAACCTTCTACGGGGTTGCGGTTTAGGCCCCCAGTCCATTCCATTTACTACTTCGTGGTTTACAAGTCAAACCCGTTGTTTCTCCACTTTTAACCCCCGGTGCCCCCAATGTCTATCTACGATGATGATTCATGTCCATCATACATGCCATGCACATTAAAGGCAGACAAGATGTATGTATGGCGATTAGTTTCACCATGACATGGATGCGTTTCTCACCACACTTGGAGCTGACTCAGCTGAGTCTGACCCGCCACCTCCCTTCTCGAAGTTTTTTTTTTCAAAGCCACAAAAATTCCCTTCTTAAAAGCCCTATAAATTTGTTCAAAAAAAACCTAACAAATACCACCAATGTAATAATAAAGCATGCGTGCTAATAAATATTAGCTAGTACAGAAGCTTATTGTAGATAAGCATTTATTGAAAACTACATTTTACGTTTTAGATTATAACTTGATCCCGGTGTAATTGGTTCTTAATAATTACTTTCAATTAGGGATTTGCTGTAACAAATATTATAGTAAACTTCGTGCAGTAGTTTTTTAATTGGTATAAATCATGTTAATTAATAATATTTATAAAACAATTATATTAATTAAATTAATTTTTTCTAATTAAAGTGTTGTACACCAATTAGGAAATTACTACAGGGAGTTCATTGTAGTACTTGTTACAAAAAATTATTAGCTGTTACTCTCGTGTGACGAAAGTAATTTGATATGCTCAGAACAAAATTAAATATAAATGGGAATTTAAATTTTATTTTAATGATGTAAAAGAGTTAATGGATGATGACAAGGGAATGGAGAAATGATGTGAACACACAATAATGTGTCAATTCGGGCTTCTGATTGACACTTTTTTCTTCCTACTGTTTATCAGTTCGTATGGATGGAGCCTCGCATTGTCAAAAAGCGTGCGCATATTTTCTTGTTTGGTAAAGATGGTGCTCCTTCCCAAATCCACTAAGTTGAAAATTGATGGATTTCACAGATAATGTACATGCTTATCCATAATAGTTTGGGTGTTAGATAAACATATGTTACATGGAAAACAGTATTAAATGCAGAAGCCCTTCATTGCTTTGAAAAAAAAAACCTCATAATCACACAACTCTATAATTAGTCATAGGTAATAATTAATGAGAAAGTTTAATATACATGCAAATCTAGCTATTTATCTAAATCACATAAGTATATTTTTTTAAACTTAATTAAAATAGTTCTTTTACTAATACGAATTTTTTTCATAATTAATTGGCAAAAAAAACCTTTCCAAAGTCGGCGGCTGACTGGTCTTGACGGACTTTCATAAGTTATTTTCTTTCCCTTCAAGAACTTTCGAGTGACCAAGGCAAAGGAACGAAAGGGAAACTATTATTTTCTCGGTTTGACCTATTCAGGTTGTGTTTCATCATTATCTACGCTAGGTATTCTATTTTGAATTTTTTATGGTGGCCTTCTCATGTTGACGCACGCCAGGTATTTGATTTAATTTATTTATAGACTTGTCATAATCTTCTCAAAATACAAAATGTTTTTTACAATTCAACTATTAATATATAGGAATAGGAATGGTGCCGAGTCGAGCCACAAGCATATATAGACTCTGGACTGATCTCCTTTGGGGGCCGTGGAGCTAATAGGAGTTCAAGCGGACCTTGAATTAGTTTAATTTACATTTACAATTATACTCTTTAAAGCTCATTATTTTAATATAACTTTATACGATGTTTAAAACTAATGTGTTCGAGACTGGATTGAACTCCGAATCGAGTTTCTGAGTAGCTGGTCGACGAACCAAATAGAGCTGTGAATATTAACCCTACATTTATCGGAAAATGCTACTTCGCTATCACCGTCGATCTTAATCAAGAACCAAACCCGCTATGATCAACATGAGAAGTCAGGATCGTCATGAATGATGCCTCTTGTGGGTAGGACGACGTAGAAGATAATGTAAAGGGACTATAATATCAATAATCATATGTTCATCTTGCATACGCAAGTATTCCTTCTTGTTGCTTGGTTTACATATCAATTGTCAAGGACCAGAGTAGTAGCGCAGGAGAAGTCTTCAGCGCCATGAATGGCTTCTCTGTTGACGGGAGGTGATATTTAATTAACGAGATATCAACTGAACCAAGCATGCATCGCGAATTTGTTCGCTTTTATGAAATGTTTGTTTCGATGATGCTTCATATTTCTTATCGAACTTAAAAGCGCGCCCGCTCGTCCATAAGAACAGTCAATATCATCATATTGAATGCCTCACTCCATTATTTTCTGGTCCTCACTCTGCATTTAAATGTATGATTTTTGTGCAATGGAATGTACACATTCCTTTACCCGTCTAAAGATTTATGAGCCTGATATTTTGTTCCCATTCATCAAGTGCTTCAAAGAAACAAAGCGATATAAATGGTCTAAACCACATTGCAGTAATGGAGTTTACTACTAGCTATTTCTAAGTCAAGGATCAGGACAGGTATCAATCCACTCGATGATCGGGAGTTGTTAAGTCGAAGGAATGTGCGGCTACATTATCATTAATAATTTAAAAAATGACCCCGTAACTTCAGGATGAGGGGTGCTCTACTACAGAAACGTGCAGCTACAGTGTCAATAATAATTTAAAAAATGGCACTAGTCCAGAAACAAGGGATCGCTGCAGCTAGTACAAAAAAACAGAGAATACCACAGTAATCGAGCCATGGTTTAGGTATTCTCCTTGCACACGACCTAATTCCGGTTCCATGATTCCATCTACTTCGTTCCTACTCCGCCAAAACTCTTACACTATGCTTTGCTTTCCTTTCTGACTCACTAACTCTTTACCCTACTCTCCAAAATTTAATATTAGTTAATATTTATTTTTAATTATTTAAAATAAATGTTTTAACTAATTATATATTAATATTTAAAGTTTAATTTTAAATTTTAATTTTAAAATTTCTTCATATAATATTTACTTTTGATAATTTCAAATTGATTGATAAATATGTTTTCGAACTTTTCTTCAATAAGCAAGATATTTTTAAATATATTTGGAAAAATATGTTTAATATTAAATATTTACGCATATTTTCATTTCAAATTACTTTATATTTCTTCATATATTATTAATTACATTAAAATATATTGCACATTAAAAATAATAAACGTTTAATGTCCAACTTTAACTAATTATATAACATTTAAGTGTAATTTTAGTGATTCAAAATTAAAGGTCACTTGAAAGTTTAAATTGTTTTTGTGCATGACAATTTACATTGAACATTTAATATAAATATTTGGCTTTGACTTTGAAAAAGATAATATTTGTAAGGAATTTTTAACTAAGAATTTGTTAATATATTTTACTAAGTTTCCAAATTGTAAAATTATTATTATTATTATTATTATTATTATTATTGTTATATACGTACATATATGTATCATACTTAAATTTTTCTCTTATTTTTTAATGTTATATATTTTTACTTTATTCTTTAATAAAATTTTAAAAATTATGTTAGACAAGGCCCGTGTTATCTTTTCTGAGCCCATTTTGATCTCGTCAACCGGAAGAAAAAAATAAAAAATAAAAGTTGGCGGTTTCTTTGCCGCCGGCAACAAGATTTAGCCAGGCGGGGCTGTAACACCCCAAGTCCGGTTCACCCTCGTGAACCAAACCGGTATGTTACAGGCCCCGATTAGGTCGACTAACCCGAACCCAATGCGTGTGGATCCAATCTCGGCGTATTAAGATGAAGATACACCTCGCCATATATATGTGAAATGCATAAAACCCTAATAGGATACTACATAGATGACATGACACTCAATTCATATGAATCAACAATTTAAATAAAATAGATAAAAATTCTAAATTAATACGAACATAGTCTCCCCTAAAAATGTAATTAGGGGCTACCCTGTCAACATAGTATACGTACATGCATATAAACATATATCAAAAACTACATTCACACAGCCTGGACTGCTATAGCTCACTCTGAAACTTGGGTCTCAGCCCACATGTGTCATCTATTCATGTTTCATGCCATGTCTCAACATTTCATTTCTTAACGCTTAATCACCTCGTCATGCTCTTCAGTTCTTCTCATCAGTTCATATATAATAAAAGCACAAATAGAAATATTAAACAATCATTCACTAACATATGTGTGTGTGCAGAAGACCTCATTGCTCCTCCGTCCAGCTGACCTCATTGCTCCTCCGTCCAGCTGGCACATCCATCTCGTACTCGTCACCTACATATAGTAGAAAAACATCAGTAACTAGCGTTACTGGTCCGGAATATAACTAATAACAAACTGACTATGAGAGCAAACTCATATATGAAAGAAAATCCATATACTCCTCACGAACTCTCTAAATGGCATCTACTGAGGAGCCACTGGGCTGCAGACCCGGTAGCATCCCGAACTGACTTAACTGCTGCTGTTGTTGCCATTCTAGGCATTTTCTTCATTTTCTGGTCTCAAATCCTAAGCCCTCTCCTTACCTCCATATTTCTCTTAGCCTTGAGCACAAAGACCGAGTACTCTCAGGCAGTCGCCATCAATACCTTGGAAACCACAAGTCATGATATGCGCTGTACTAAACAGTACCCGTAAACCTCCACGTTTTTCGGGTGTGAGGAACTCAAACACGGAGTTGTCAGGATCCATCTAGAATGGAACAATTCGCTAGCACTAATCCAGAGCCTGCTTTGACTGTCACGGCATCCTCTGCATGGTACGTGTAGTCGATTTCTCCGTCTCTCATCTCACTGAAAACTCGATAAAAATATATATAGGCCTAGGAAGGGATTTATAAAATAGGCCCGAAGGCAACTTGCTGTGGATCTTGTTTTCGAAATCATTCTCAAGGGATCTCATCCTCGAGGGTTATTAATCCGGAAAATGATTCGGCTAAATGACCCGAGTTAAGTGGGATCCGAAAAAACGCCACTTAACTCGTCCTACAAATAATAATCAAATATATAATAGAAAGAGCGAAAAACAGAAGCGAGTCCTAACGGACTTGGTAGAAGCTCCAAGCGTGTCGCGCCTAGGCGGCGAGCTCCTACTCCGTACCTACACATCAAATCTAATAGCTAACGCCCGCTAACTAAATGATGCATCAAACTCAACACGATCAATACACAAGGCAAATCATCATCAATCGAGCAATTCAATAATCATTAATATAATAATTCTAAGTCCTTATATTCATGCCAATTTTATTACATTTTCCTAGATAACATCCTAGTCACTTATCATGCTCATCCTCGATCTATCTCATTAGATCACTCAACTGTTCGTTCGCACTTAATTAAATCATGTCACTTATCACTTCATCAGTACTTAATCACTTCATTATCAATTAATCAGTCACTAATCATAATTACTACTCAATCCTATCATATTGTACTAACAATCATCAATTACAATTAATCAAACTAGGTAATTATACCTGTCGTCGGCAATTGGCGACGGTTAGGGCTTCGTCGTACGTGCATCTCGAACCTCGAATTCGGTGCTCCACAGCATCCGAAACTCGACCGGGTTCGACTGGATGAACTCGGCAGATACTCCGGTGAATTCCAGTGAATTCTGCCAATTCCGGTTTTCCGGCAAGCTCCGATGGTTTTCCGGTTCACCGGTTTTCCGACGACTTTTCGACGGTTTTCCGGCGAGATTTGCCAGCGGCGTCTATCAGCCGGATAGGAGCCGTATACAGTACCATTGGAACCGTCTCAATGATCACGACACATCTGTGGTGTCGGCGTGGCCGACGGAAACGGCGGCTTGCCGGAAAATGGAGAAAACGGGCACGGCGATTGTGGTTTGCTAAATCGGGCCGGTGAGGGCGGCGATCGGCGGCGCTCTAGTTGGGAAAGATAGCTGGGAGTTCGAGGGGCTCGAGGCGGCCACTGAACGGCGACGGCAGCGGTCTCCAGTGCCGAAATTGGCCCGCGAATGCGTCGCGGCCGCGGCGCTAGGCGCGGCGATTCCGGGCGTCACAGCGGCTTATAGTGGCCGGGGTCGATCGGGGCGACACGGCGACGGCGTGGTGGGGTGAAGCGGCGCCGGTCGGCGGCCGGGCGGCGCCAACAGCGATGGCGGCGGCCTCAAATGGGGGGCGGCACTAGGTTTTGGAAGAAGGAAGTGTCAGGGGTGAAGAAAAAGGACTCAGTGGCAAACTTGTAAATAATACTTGACACGACTCCGTCTCGAGTCAAAATAATTATTTACTCGAAATAAATTC
>JAVDBV010060730.1:0-10578 GCA_032619315.1 Piper longum
GATATTAGTTATTTTCCGGACCAGTAACGCTCGTTACTGATGGTTTTGTATTATATGTAGGTGACGATTATGAGATGGAAGTACCAGCCTGGACGGAGGAGCAGTGAGGTCTTTTGCACACACACATGTATTCGGTGACTGAATGTTTAATATTCTGTTTTTACTTTTATTATATTTGAATTGATGTGAAGTAGTGAAAAACATGATGATATGATTGAATGCTAAGAAATAATGCCATGATGTGTATAATGAATAGAGGACATAGGTGGTCTTCATCTTAAGACGCCGAGAGTAGATCCGGGTCGGCTTAACCGAATCTAGTAGATTATCGAACGGTTCGGTCGCCGGTAGCATTTCCGGGTCGGTTGAGCGGACTTGATATAAACTCCTACACATCCACAACCTATGGTTGAGCTCGTGCCACAATGCTTATCATAATAAACACAATCTACTCAAATCTTATATGACGAATGTATGCATACCATGATATCCTAAACCTAACACCATAACAGCAACGATAAACTTCACCTTGAAGGAAGCCCCTTTTGTGAATTAATCTTCAAACATGCAAAATCTAACACACATCATATAAGTAGATAATGTGCATGAAGTTTATCCAGATATCAACTGAACTCCAATTCTCCTAAAATTTTACACTTTACAGAACACGTCTCATGGATTGATCAAGCCAAATTTCATTAAATTTTACGGGGTTTAGTTGCTCAAATAAAGTCTCAAACTTAGAATATTTTCTCATAGATTGTAAAACTAACACTTGGTGATTTTATTCACAACCTAAATGACATCCATTTTGGCTGAAATGATGTCAGTAGTAGATGTATGTGTGTGGCCATGTTTTTGATTCACATCCACAATTTCTAGCTTCAGAAGACCAAACTAGGTTGAGAACGGAAGAACCACACATCGAACTTCAGCGTCCATTGGGAAAGACTATATCAGCTTCCGGAACTTGTGGAAATTACGCTCTAGGAAGATGTCATTCAATAACTCCCAAAGAAGGTATGTAACAGTTGCCTTTTAAAAAGTAATGAAATTCAAATGCATAATAGTTGTAAGTAGCATATAATATATGCCTCTTACTTGCATATTAGAATAATTTGTAGTCCATATCATTGCAAATTGAAATAAAAATCAGAGCGCATATGTTTCTTCCCATGTACTCCATGTTTATTTCTCTACACATTTGAAGCCTTGACAATCACTATATTTTATATACATGAACTGGAACTCATCTGACTTAGGAATTTGTTTAAGTTCAGGCTTGTTTAGGAAAAGAAAGGTGTTCTGTAGCACTTTCTTTCAGGAATTTTCCAGTTGATCCATGCCCTGGAACTTCAAAAGTACTTCTATTGGATGCAGGTTGTAGTTGAAACATTTTATTTTAATTTTCTGTTTTGATTATTGTATCAATCATTTATCAGATTGAGCGTTTAAAAAACATCATTCATTATCCGAAACCAACATAATTTCACTTTTTATATGTGAAAACTAATTAAAATATAAAATAAGAGTGAGTATCTCACAACAGAAATAGATCAAAGATGTTTTTACAAATTAAATTCCTTGTTGATGGAGAAGAAAGGTGTTAAGGGTACGAATAGTGTTCTGTAGCACTTTCTTCCAAGAATTTATACGTTGATTCATGCCCCGGATCTTTAAAAGAATTTCTAGTGGATGCTAGTTGTTGAAACATTTTATTTTAATTTTTTGTTTTGATCATTGTATGAATCATTCTTCAAATTGTGCATTTAAAAAAGTATCATTCATTAATTGAAACTCAAAATAATTACACTTTTTATATGTGAAAACTAATTGAAATATAAAATAAAAGTGAATACCTTGCAACGGGAATAGACCAAATATGTTTTCAAAGTTTAAATCCCTCATAGATAAAGGAGATTGTGATCCACATTCTAAATTCCAAGTCTCCAAAGCACAGTGCAAAAACCCTAATTCCTTTTAAATAATAAATATGTCTAACTTATTCTAGGGTGTTATGTTTATAAAAGAATACAATTTATGCTCCAAGTTAAGGTTTTCTAGTTCATTTTTGTCTCTTGATTGTAGAAAGACAAAGGATTTGATGGAATAGACTTCTAATGTTGGGTCTATTTAATAATTCATCCAACGATGCGGTTGTTGGTAAGAAAATAAAACACATTTAGAATAAAGTAGTGCATTTTCTTATCGCTCATTTACTGTCACGCGCAGCTACGGCTTGGCAGAACCAGCTTACCAGTTCTATTGGCTCGATTTGAACTCATCTCTAACTCGATACTTTTATGGCATGCCTTGGTAACTCAATTGTGAGTGTTTGACTCAATACAATATCATGTACGGTTCCGCTCAACTCAACTGAAGTTCGACTCAAGAATTGAGTTAACCTAATTTGGCTCGAGTTGATTCACTGTGTAAACTTACTTCTTTCATCATCATGGATATAAGGCTCAATCTTTAATGCCTGTCTTTTCATTGTTTGAGTAATTTTTTGTGATATTTTCCTTAGCAAATTAAGGTGCAAGAGGGATTGTCGTTCCTCCCACTTTTTTTCTTAATTAAAATGACAATCACTTGTTGAGAAGGTTTGATAATTGAAATATTAAAGACTTATCTATGGATTTTATTATTAATAATGCATGTCATTGTTATGGTATAGTTATTATGGAAGTGTTAACTGTGAAGTATCACAGAAGCAATTAATTTGATTTTTTTAATGTTATATAACTATTTTTAGGGGAGACTTTTGTATATTTTACTTATAAATATAAGAATAATTATTAAATTCGATATTACATATCAAATTTGGTTCTATCGGATTGAACTAACCATGTGGTGTAATCACTGTTCAGCTTTTAAAACATTAGAAGAGGGAAAGAAAGTCAAGTTATTTTTAACCACCGTAGTTCCGGTCGATGACGCCCTCAATGTGCAACTTGGTGTGCACATCTTTGTCCGTGTTTCTGGGCAGTCTAATCGCCGTTAAGGCCACCATCAACAAAGAACGGGTTTGCACGCAAATTTGAAGAGTTTAAGGCTGCACTTTGCTGTCAATTTCTAGGCCACAGAGACCGCCGAGGACCCACTGTCCTTTGTGCCTTCATCATGGGTTGCAATACGCTGCTATCGAGTTGGGCACGAATGGCCGATCGATTTAACGGTTTTAATCATTTCAAATTTAATTAAAATAAAATAATTAAGTATTTTTTTAAATTATTTAAAAATGATTAAAAAATTATAAATTTAACCATGCTAATTTCATTTTAAAATGGTAGTAATAGAAGTCTCTACAGCTACCATTTTACTTATTTTGAAAATAAAAAATATAATTATATTGATTAATATAAATAAAAAATGGTAATATTATTATATTTAATTAAAATTTTATATTATTATATTCCTTTAAAGTTAGTTTAACATAAACATATTGTCTAAATGACACTAAATTTACAATTTTGATAAGGGTTTTATATTATCAAAGACTTGTATAGTTAAAATTAAAATTAATCAATTTTTAACCATTTATCGTCAGTCAAAATGGTCAATGGTCAAAAAAGTAGTAAACAGTGTGGTAATGGTTAATGGTCGAGATATTAGTAAATTTCATTGTCAACAGCTGATAGCTAACAGTTAATGGACTGGGCAAGAAGGTCATTGACCTAGTTAAAAACCATTAAACTCTCCTTAGTAATGATTCATTAACCTTTATATAGTATTCACTATGACGAGGTTCACATCTTTAGATATGAATATAAGACTAATGAAGACAATTACTCTGATTACATAATCTTCATCCTCCACCTTTTATAAATAGAGCTTTAGGATAAAGTTTGGCACATATCATAGGCAAAAATCACTCTTTTCCATCTCACTCTTCCATAGAGATTCCTTTCACCAAAGATTGACCTTCCATATAACGTCTTCAAAAAAGTTAAGTTAGTTCCACATATAATACCTATTGGTGTAATACCTTGATTTCAGTTCACCTCATAATTTAATCAAAAATATTACGATCGAGTCGAATCATGTTTAAATTAATTAATCTGTAAGAATCGAACGATAAAAAAGATCGAAACAACCCTCTTGTAGGGCTGGTAAACGAGCGAGCGAGGCAAGCTTAGCTTGTGTTCGAACTCGACTCGAATAACTCGAAGTTCGTTTGAACTCGACTCAAGATCGAATGAGTTTTGAACACATATACTCGAAATTGACTCGAATATTTTTTATGTTGTTCGATCTTGACTTGAGCTCGAATACACTTAAACTGCTTAATTTTGAGGAGCTCGAAACTAATTCAAAAGCCAGCTCATTTGGGAGCTCGAAAATGGTTAGATCATAAGGTCGAAAGTAGCTCACGAGCTGGCTCACTCAATTAGGCTCAAATAGTTTTTCTTATACATGTATCCAACAAAAAATGAGAATACGTTGAGTGTAGATTGAACACGTGAGCTACAGATTCTTAAGATGATGCTCTCCCAACTGAGCTACCCCTATATTGATGCTACTTTGCTATTTTATTGTGTATAAATAAATATAATTAGCTACAATTAAACTTATTACTATATATATATATATACATGTAAAATCTTAGCGGGAGGCAGATAATATTTCTTTCTCAAACTTTAATGTAGATCATTTAATTACAAGGACGGCCTATATTTAATAAAAAGAACAAAGAATAAAAAACAAAACACCCTCACCACCACCCTCCTTTAGTACGTAGTCAATAACAATATTTATTTATGATTTTAAATATATTTTGAATAGGCAAATGATATTATGTATATTATTATATCATATTATCGAGTTGAGCTACGAGTTGATTCGAGTCAAGTTTGAGTTATAACCGAGTCGAGTCGAGTTGAACACTGTCTTGCTCAAACTCGACTTGTAGGATTCAAGTTCGAGCTTGAGCATTTAAATATCGAGTTTCGAGTCGAGTCGAACCGAGCCGAATGCTAAATGCTCACAAGTTGGCTCGCTCAATTAGTAGCCATACCCTCTCGGAGTTTCGAGAATGGAAGACATTACTAAACTTACATAAAAATGCATCAAGTACTGATAAAAGTACAAAATAAAATAATGACTTGTTGAGCACAAGTGTGTGTAACAGATATCTAGCTTTCCACCAAAGTCGACCCAATACATAAATATAAGACCTACATATATAATATGAAAAATGACACTAACAAATGTCATGATTCCAGAAAATAATTAATACTAGCAAGCGGAAACTGATTTCCACGAAGAAAGAAAATCGTATATACTTTCCATAGGAACACTCAAAGGGCATATATTGAGGAGTCATCAAGCAACAAACTCAATAGCATCCCAAACTGAACTGGTGTTATGCCACTCTCGGCAAATGCCTCTCTTTACAACAACTAGTCCCACTCTCAAGAAAAGCACATATCTTAAGCCATCTCCAAACCTACATATAACTCCTGGCCAAGAGCATAATGACCAAGTACTCTTACACAGTCGTCTTCAGTACCCTTTGATACCACAAGTTTAGACATATTTTGTACATAATAATACACTTCTACTCCACGCCTCTTTGGGTGTGTGGAAGCTCAAAATGTAGAGATGTCTAGATCCTTAGGGAATAGAACAACCCTCTCACTAATCAACAACTTGTTGCGACCTACGTATGGCCCGTGTTAAGCAGGGTCTGATAAAATACCCACTTAACAAGTCATGCAATTTGGAAATCAAATCTACAATAGAATAAAGCGGTAAATCTGAGAAAAGTTGTAATGGACCTGTGGTCCAAACTCCAAGCGCATCTACACATCTACCAAGATCTTGAACTCCAAATCCTACATTGGAACCCACTCTAAGTAAAAGGCTAATTGTAACACCCCAAATCGTCACGCTCGTAAGCCGAACCGACATGGTACGGGCCTTGGTTAGGTCGGCTAGTCTGAACCCAACTCGTGCGGATCCAATCTCGGCGTCTTAAGATGAAGATAGGATTCGTCATACATGGATGAATGCATAAAACTCTAACAGGATACTACATGGATGACATGCAAACTAATTTACACACCAATACAACTATGATCAAAATCAATAAAAATTCTGAAATTAAATGGACAGAGTCTACCCTAAAAGCTCAATTAGGGGTCACCCTGTCAAAATAATATATACAAACATATATGCATATATCAACAATTTCATTCACACAAAATCTAATCTAATGTGTACTCATTCTGAAACTTGGGTCCCAACCCACATGTGCATTCTATTCACATTTTACCTCATGTCTTCATGTCCTAAGCATTTAATCACATCATATAATCATGTCTTAGCATTTAATCATAGCATCATGTTTTTCATTTCCTCGCATTAGTTCTAATATAATAAAATCATAAACAAAATATTAAACATTCAGTCACCCAAAATGTGTGTGTGCAAAAGACCTCATTGCTCCTCTGTTCAGGCTGGCACATCCATCTCATACTCGTCACCTACATATAGTACAAAATTGCGTCATTAACGAGTGTTATTGATCCAGAATATAACTAATATCAAACTGGTTATGAGAGAAAACTCTCATATGAAAGAAAATATTTATATACTCCTCATGAACTCTCTGAAGAGCACCTACTGAGGAGTCATTGGGCTACAAACCCAGTAGCATCCTGAACTGACTGATCTGTTGCTCCTGATGCCTCTCTTGGTATTTTCTTACTTCATTTTTTGGTCTCTAATCCTAAGCCCTCTCCTTACCTCTATATTTCTCTTGTCCTTGAGCATGAAGACCGAGTACTCTCAAGTAGTCGCCTTTACTACCCTTTGAACCACAAGTCCAGGCATACATTGTACTTAACGGTACCCATAAACCTCCACGTTCTCTGGGTGTGAGGAACTCAAATGCAGAGTTGTTAGGATCCCTCAAGAATAGAATAGTCCACTCACTAATCCAAAGTCCACTTTGACTGTCTCGGCATCCACTCATGGTACGTGCAAGTCGGTTTCGTCATCTCTCGTGAAATTATTCTCGAGGGATCTCATCTTCGAGGGTTATTAATCCAAAAAACTACTCGGCTAAATGGTCTGAGTTAAGTGGGATCCGATAAAATGCTACTTAACCTATCCTACAAGTAATAAATCAAACATACAATAGAATAGAGCATGGAAACAAAGACGAGTCCTAAACAGACCTGCTAGAAGCTCCAAGCGTGTCATCACGCCTAGGCGACGAGCTCCTACTTCGTGCATACATATCAAATCTAGAAGCTAATGCCCGCTAAATGAATGATGCATCAAACTCATCATAAACATCACTCACAATGCAATCATCTAATAACAATCAAATAATCATAAATGCAAAAACATTCCTAACTCATCTTATTCATAACAATTTTATTATATTTTTCTAAGTTACGTTGTAGTCAATTAGTATGCTCAATTTAATTTACTTAACTAGATCATTAGCATTCATCTATTACTAACCAAATCATGCAGATTGGTACCATCAGACATTTATCTCATTCACAATCAGTCATTCATCACGATAATTAAACAAGCCTAGCATATTGTGCTAATAATCATTAATTTTAAATAATTAAATCAGAGGTAATTATACCTCTCGTCGTTGACAATCGGCGACAGCTAGGCTTCGTCCGACTCGAACCTCGAATTCAGCGCTCGACAATATCCGAACCTTGATCTGGTTCGACTAGATGAACTCGATAGAAGATCTGGCAAATCCCAGTGACTCCAATTTTTTGGCAGTTTTCCGGCGGGTTCAGTGATTTTCTGGCAGCTTTCGAGCAGTTTTCCGGCGGCATCTACTGGAAGGATAGCTATGGTATTAGGTACCGTTGGAACCGGCTCAGCGAGCCCGATGTGTTAACAATGTCGACGTGGCCAACGAATGTGGCAGCTCACTGAAAAATGGCTAAAACAGAGGAGATCGGTGGTGGTGGCTATATCTGACCGGCCTGGGCGGCGCTGAGCTAAATTCTGGTCGGGGGAGGTCATGGGTTGGTCGAAGGTGTCGATGAGGCAACCAGATTGTGGTGGTGATGGTCACCGGTGGTGCGATCGATGATGGTAGTGCGGCGCAAGGGCGCTGCTTCCTCGCGTTATGGAAGCTGGGCGATGGCTGGGAGCGCTCAGCGCGGCACAACAATGCTTCGACGGCGCTTGGAAGCGACGATTGGCGGTAGCGGCAGTGGCTACGAGAAAAAGGGGCGATGCGGCAAGGGTTTGGACGGGGAAGAAGAAAAAGGGTCGGGAGACTGATTGATGGCAATATCGTAAATAAGACTTGACTCGTCTCCGGCTCGAGTCAAGAATAATAACTAAGTCGTAATAAATCTTAAAAAAATCCAAGAAAAATTGGGAAAAATCCCACAAAATAAAACACACCACAACATCATAATGACATGCTCTATAACTATTAACCCACTCAAACTACCACATAACGCGTCCTGGTGCGGTAAACGACCTAAAATAATTCGACAATCTACTATATATAAAAATAAAAATAAAAACTAGCATAATTTCATATATTCTGATAACTCATTCTTTTTTGCTGTGTTCATGACGTTATCATCGTATACTTGGGTACGCATGACCCTCATAGCTCATACACACGACTGGCGTCAGCTCAGTACACATGTTCTAAAGCATATTCAACTTGATCCGATGGTTGAACCGATCGACTAACGACTATACAACCTTGACTCGAGTCATGGGTTTTACAGTAACACTATATGATGCATGATCATAGTGTGTGCTCCCATCAACAATAACATCAAATGAATCAACAATAAACACTCTACATGCAAATTGAGACATTACAAGGAAAAATGACTAATAAATAAATAAACTCATGAATAAATAGATAAATAATAAATATATGAGAATAAATAATAAACTAATCATAAAATAGTAATATAAATATATTATATAAGTATACGACTAAACGCTAATAATAATAATACATACAAAAGTAAGTATATAAATAAATAGCTAATAGCAATTAGTCATGAATAATAACAATATAATTATCAAACATATGAACATATAACTAAACACAAGTAAATAATAAATACATAAATAAATATAATAATTTGATAATTAAGTGAATAAATAAATTAATAGTTAATCTCAATTATTCATGAATAATAACAATTAAGCTATCAGATATATAAATATATAATTAAACACAAATCAATAATAACATACATGCGAGCGAACAAATAAATAAATAAATAGATAAAATTTGATAAACAAGAATAAGATTTATATTAAAAATAAATACATCGTCAATAATAATAAACAATCACATAATCGTGCATCATAATTGACAAATACGTAAATAATAAGAGATAAATAATTATGAAAAAATAAGTAAATAAAATAAAAATGAATAAAGAAAATACTCATAACATGGAATGAAAATGTATATACACTAATGTAGTGAATCTCGAATTACCAAAAACAATCGAAAAATGGATGAAAACAGACATAAAATGGGAGAAAAAGATGCCAAGTAAACTAGGCTAAATTAGGTCAACTAGGTTGAACCAAACCGAGTTGAATGGGCTAAACCATACCAAGTTGGGCCAAGTTAACTCAGTCTGAGTTAACTAAAATAGTGGGTTGCCTTGGCTTGGCAGACACAAGCATGGACTGGCAGACATGACATAGGCTCCAACAGCAAACAGGATCGCGGGGAAGGTAAACGGATCAATGGGGCCGCTGGTGCCTATGTCTGGAAAATGCCAATAGTGGTGTGGCGGGGGCTACTGCCAATTGCGATCGATGGAGGATGTAGAAGCAGAGGTGATGGTGATGGTGATCGATGGAGCCGCCAGTTGGTCCAAACACAGTCGGAAACAGACGGAATGACTACCAAGTATGACAACGTCGTTGGCGGTAATCACAGCCATGGTGGTGGTCGTGGGTGGTCTCAAAAGTTTGGCCTCGACAAGGGAAAGGTATTTGGGTGGTCGACCTTGCCGAAAGAGTCTCATCGGCACCAAAAATGCCTCAAAAGACGATGGTGGCGGTGGAAACTAGAGAAGGAAAAAACCTTGTCAATAGCTACTTCAGCACCACCTGTGCCAGGGCTAGGCCTAGGTCGATAGGCCGTTGCAATGCGGTCACTATGGTAGAAGTGGAGATAATGGTTATTTGTGCCAATTAAACCCCATCCGTTTAAAAGTGTGTGAACTAGTATGGTATTGAAAAATTCATGCTTACTATTAGCTGATTGAACTAGAGCTAGTTAGGAGTCATCTCTTATACTCAATATTGATTGACTCTTCCATGGGTTGGCTAGCTATGGTGGAGTTCAATCATGATGATCTTGGAGACATGTTTATAGACCTACTTATATTTTTAGGCACTTAGTGTCCTATACAGAGTTTTCATTACCTCTTTGTGACTCAAACGGAGCTCCTCACAGCACCACATATTGTAACACCCCGACTCGGCTCACCCTTGAACCGACCCGGAAATGCTACCGGCGACCAAACCGTTCGATAATCTACTAGATTCGGTTAAGCCGACCAGGATCTACTCTCGGCGTCTTAAGATGAA
>JAVDBV010060731.1:0-11159 GCA_032619315.1 Piper longum
TTGTTGTAATACTTGTTAAAATAAATCCCTGACCTTAATTTATTCATTTGTCATACATTAACAATTACTTGGAGGCAGACTAGTAAGTCTACTATACTTAAAGAGAGATAAATCACGTCCAAATCAAGCTTACAATTATCAGGATTCACATGGTAGCGGAGGCAATACATACACGCGCAATAGCAGGCGATGATAGACAGATAGCCTTGTAACTTGTAAATAAACTATTATTGTCAATTATCTAATGTACTCTACAAGTAGGATCTGAACACGATGGGAATTTTTATACTCCTTTGGTCGGAAAGGCAGTTGGTCGGCTGTTTGGTAGGCCATAGGGCGGCTGTCTGGGTTGGCTGTTGCCCTTTGTAACACTTTGAAAAACAACAAAAGGCCGTGACTTCATAGCTCATCGCTACAATCTGGTTACTTTCAATATTGCATAAAAATGGCAGCTTCAATCAAATATTTGTACCAAAGAACGGCTATATTTCATTATGATCAGAAGGTTCACATATACAAAAGATTGAAAATTTTCGAAATTTATTAGCATATTTACAAAAGAGAACCAACGCCGTGTACAAGAGAATTCACCACTGCAGTCATTTGTGTGAAGGATCATCTGCCCACCCAGGGCTCTAGAATACGACAATACTCGGAGAAATAAGGAGGGAAGACACCAAAATTGCCGTTTTCAGTCTTTGAAATATGAGACAAGGAAGGATGGGAATTAAGAAATAAAATTTCCATACCACTGAAGCTCCTCTTCTCAACAAAACAGAATGAATCTGTGTCCTGCGCAAATGTCAGTTTTGTCAAAAGCCGTTTGGGTCTGAAGTGAAACTGTATGCAAGAGGCTTGACTAGTAGAACACAGATGACCAGCTATTTTTTGCACAATTCAAGCAACATGAAAAAAGCCGGGACACAGAAGTTCCTGATGGATGGGCCATGCCTCTTTCACGTTTCTGTAAAGCACGGAAAAATTCCTCCGAGCTCAAATTTCCATCAGAGTTCACATCAAAGACATGGTATATGATATCCACCACATTGTCGGTAAGGGTAACACCACATACCTGCAGCAAAGTTTTTTATCAATATTTACCACTTCCTGAAAAAGGTAA
Source organism: Piper longum (assembly GCA_032619315.1). Classification (NCBI taxonomy): domain Eukaryota; kingdom Viridiplantae; phylum Streptophyta; class Magnoliopsida; order Piperales; family Piperaceae; genus Piper; species Piper longum. The sequence continues at coordinate 1,121 of JAVDBV010060731.1, forward strand.
AACGGTTATATATTGATCAACCTGAATAAGAACAACCAATTGGTGATCACCAGTACATATAATGTGCAACATGTGTCTAACTGTCAAAAGAGAAAAATTGGTGACATGAATTAATCGTTGAACTAAAAACAGATCTAAACTTGGCACCTAGTCTTCCGCAACCAATATAAATAAGATCATCACACATTCACCCACATCATTATTATGGTATTTCCTAGATTAATCCATATATAGGTTGAAATTGGCAGCATTATTTGTTTTCACTCCCATGCATTCACATTTACATCAATGAACGAAAATCCATGCAAAACATGAAAGGACAAATTTTTAAAGCTGGATGCTCTTACCCAATAAAACCCCCAGTAAAGGGATAATATAAGATAAAGATTCAATATCATCCTCACCTAATATCTAAATGATGGTTGCTTAAAAAATGTTGCTCGAATTAATCTTATATGAAAAGCTAGTAATAACAAAATCAGTTTGCTTTCACACAGAAGCATAAGACAACCAAAACGTATACGTGAGATGAATCCTAAAACCATAAAAGATGGGAAGAGAACAGTAAAGAATCACATACATGAGAGGTGGCTCGTTGGAAATCTTCCTTTGTCAAGAGGCCATTGATCTTTCCATAACCAAAAATTGCTATAGATAAAGGCTTCAACTTTTTCCGCAACTCAGCCACAGACTTAAACTCCTGGAATTGTTAACCAATGAAATGCTAAAAAATTTATGCGTACAAACTACTAAAAAATAGTATCTATTATAAACCATCAAACAACCTCTATGTGGGGTAGTAACCTCAAAACACTAATGTGTTTTTTAATACTGCCAGGTACCAATAAGAACCACGAAGTCTCCAAGGGCAGAGACCTTAGTTCATGTAATTACAAGTAGAATTGATGAGGCACAGGGAGATTCATTATATCTGGAGTACCTACAAACAGAGATGAGACGCCGATGGCAGCTTTTTCCTTAAGTTGGAGGAGATGTTTATTATGGGGAGTGTAGTGGTAGATTCTTGGAATTTGTAGTCTTCATGGAGGATCCACAATCATGTTCGACTAGGACTAATAGAGATTTGATTCTTCAAAGTGGAGTCAGACACTTCAAGATATGAGCTGATGGAGTAAGTGTTGAATCCAAAGTTAGGGTTTTACTTACCATGTGTTTGGCTTGCAGGGAGGCAAACCAAACTTCTCTATTACCGCTTATCTAGTTAGACAGCCATTAAATGAGGTGAGTACTTCTACATGGAGGTGAAAAGAAAAGGTTGAAATACTTGATTTACTAGCTACATCGCAGAGTCTTGAAAGGAGTGTTTGAGCTGGCAACTCTTGGGACCACAAAGAGTTGTTTGTCTGAGTTTGACAAGGAGTAAATGGAACCTGGTGGCTGGAGCACATAGCCGACAAGAGTGTGTAGGGGTACATGCAAGGTATAGTGCGCCCCAGATCGAGGATGATGTGATGGAGGAGCTAGTACCACTTAGCTGAGAATCTATGGTACATAAAGCTGATACGTGGCTAAATTGTCTATTCTTAGTGGAGGCCAAGGAGCTGATACTTCTTGTACGAGGCAGGGAGTATCACAGGGTGGAGGACATACTAAGGTGGAGGATCAAATTCGACTTTAGAAGCAGGGGGATAGACTTTCCTTCCGATGAGGACATCAGGTCTCATTGGTGGGGAAGGATGTTACGATTTTGATTCATGGGCTGCCCGGATACCTAGGGTTTGTTCCTAGGTATACTCGGTCCATGGTCGCCGGTGCTATCCTAGTGGTGAAACAACTTACAATTTGTGATCGTATGTCATAGTTGTAGTGACAACTGAGTATGGATGCTAGGAGGTTGTTGGAACACCTAGGAGTGCTATCGGGCTCCAAGGGGTAGAATCAAGCATTACCGAGATTCTAGATATCAAGCACAGCGAGTGTTTGGTAACCTACAACAGCTAGTACGGTCATAAGGAGTGTGTACTGAGCACTGCCTAAGGTGTACCAAGCAAACTATATGCATCTGCTTTAAAGATAACCTCAAGATATTGAGTACGGGTTATAAGTATCAATCATGATCAAATGTTGTTGGTTGGAGTTACCGAACATGCCTAGGAGTGGTGATCAATCATGCCAAGAAGTGGGTATCGGTAGTAGCCAAGGGAATTATCGGCAATGCTAAGGGCTGATTATCGAGCATGCCGAGAGCTGGACTCAGGAGTACTAAAAGGAGTGACCGAGCCTTACTCGGAGTGATAGACGAGTGCTAGTCGATGACCGAGAGCTGGAAAGTGGAGTTTAGGGATTTGGTTGAGGTTTCCTAATTGCACTAGGAATCCTAGTTCAAGAAGGATTATCGATAGAAGTTGTGCATATGGACTAGTTGGCGATCGTGAGATTTCTTGGTGAACTTGGACTTGGTCGAGACTTCAGAGAAGAGGTCTTGAAGGACTTGGAAAAGCGTTGGATTTAAACATCAAAGTTGACTAGGAGAAGGAGCAGAGAGGGAGTCTTGGTGTGAGTCGGGATCAACCCTAATCCTATTGGGAGTTGGATATTGGAGTTTAAGGTTCTTTGGCCAAGGGGGTTCTTCCACGACCATGGAGATTAACTAGTAACGTGTGGAACAACATGAGAGACATGTTTCAGGTCTTGTTAGACTTGGAGAGAATGTTAGGAAGAGTTAGACAAGGTGTGGACTTTTTTCCTAATAACAAAAGTTGGAGTTTGCAACGAAGTAGGAACCGTTCTTATAAATAGGCCGGATCCTTGGATGTATGGGATTATCACGAGAGATGTGATCATTCACAAGAGAGGGAGGACATCTTTGAGGGGCCTTAGGAGTGTTCTCCACGTCTCTAGTGTGAGAAGAGAGCTGAATCAAGAAGGAAGAAGTAGGAAGTTGCCATGGTCAATCTCTTAATATAGGGATTGAAACCTCGGACTTTGAAAAATCTTCGGGTCTTAATTAAAATACTCTTGTACACGCCTTTTGTTATTGATTTTAATTCATGTTTGATTGAGTTAAATTCATGTATTAATCGTGCTCATTGGGGAGTTTGACTAGAGGTGTGTGTTGTGAGGATTGCTTATTAGAGGGGTGATTCGAGTGAGTCCCTTTGTGAGTGAGTAACATTGGGGCAAGGCTTAGTGGGGCTATCTAAAAGGTCGAGCGAGTGTTTGAGAGGATTCGAGTGTTTGTATTCCTTACATTATTGTGTTAATTTAAAATTGGGAGTGGTTCCCCTATATCTGTGTGTTTGCTTGTCGCGATTAGGCAAGGAACTTAAATACCAAGTCGTGGTGAAGTTTACAACGTGACTAATTACAAGAATTAGTTATCGGGACGAACAAGGGCAGAGAACAACACAGCCGAATACTAGAATTGGTGTTTGGTGAAGATCGGGTAGTGACTAAGAGGGTTGCTACTTAGTTCTCGAGACAGCTTATCTATCGATAAGGAGTACTGATAACCGAGAATACTGTATCGGGTGTGCTTGTGTGTGATCGAGCACGGGTAATTAAGCAAGGTGCAAATAGCGGTACGAGATTAACCCCAATTGAGGTTTCTATTCAAGTGTTGATTTCCTTGCCGAGTGTAGTGTGGTACTCAGGTGCAGAGGTTGCAAGGGATATTGGGTAGCAGCAGAAAGTAGTGATCAGTAAGAGGCTGATTACGAGGAATTGATATTGCTGGTAATTGGACACTTGTAGGGGGTGATTGCTGTTGTTTGTAGTGCCGAATGTTGGGATTGAATCGAGGTAGCGCTGTTGAAGATTTGCTGGTTTTGGTGATCAGTTAACCTCTAAATTGTGATAGTGACCCATTACCAAGAATAGTATTTGGAAGTTGCTTCTGTGAGTTATTTACTGCATAACTTGTGAAAGGCTGGAATAGTATTTGGAAGTTGCTTATGTGAGTTATTTATTGCATAACTTGTGGAAGGCTAAGTGTTCTCGGGGGCTGAGAATACGCCACATAGGAGAGGATTTAAGGTGAAAAATTTTACCCTAAAATTGACTATGTGACCGTTGGTATCCGGGCGAGGTTACATGTGACCATTTTAAGAAAACTAACATGAACAGTTTATCCTATTTAAAATCATAATAAATTAATTATTTGATGCTATCATGCAAAATCACTTGTGTAAATAATTAACAAATTAAAAAGGAAACATATAAAGCATGTACAGTGGAGCAAAGGAAAAATGTATACAAAAGTTACATTGAAAACATCATCTTTTTTTTTTCGTACCTCAAAAGTGAAGCGCATGTCTGCAAAATGGTCATCATCATTCATTTGTTCAACTCTCCCAAGAAACCTATTTATGTGATTAATGTCTGCAGAAGCTACCATTGACAAGGCAAAATCCTTGGCTGATATTGTACCCCGAGATTTGTAGTCATAATGTGCAAACTCCAGTTGCAAAATCTATATGATCCAAATACGTTACTAATATTTCACAATATTAGATAATAACAAAGACACTTAAGCAATGAATGACAAAACAGCAATTAACAAAATAACAAAAGCAAGACTCAGGAACAACTGGACCTAAAAGAAAATGAGGGAAAAAGTCGAGATTGCATGCGACCAATCCAAATCAAGGACAACAAACAAAATGTTGCAACGCAAAAGGTATGTGGCTGCTCCAAATCAATGTTGACTGTAAAAGAGTATGTGATCAAATTTCCCACCACCAACACACCGAATTAATAACGCTATTAAAAAGATGAATGAACTTACTTCATTATGTAAGTCTTTCAAAAAGTTCACAAATTTGTCATGCTGAAGATTTTCGCTGCCATCCTTGCCAAAAAAATACTCCAAAAGGCCTCCATTTTCCACAGATCTTTCAACTTTAAAGCGATGACGTCTGCCATCACTGTGACAAGCACCTTGCCTATTGTATAACCTCATTAGAGCCATCACTTTCTTGAATTCCTCCCGTTGTATTTCTCTGTAGAAAAATCTAAATCATTTATCATGACTTACAAAAGAACTTTTTAAGCCAGAAAATTAACTTATAGATTAATCAAGACAGTCCACATTGCCATGCAATAGGCATTCAGTCAATCAAATATAAATATATTTTTTATTATTTAGCAATATAACATGCTTTTGTAATGTTGTCTATAGCATCAAGTTACTATAGTTTTAAAGTGCCCACTCATGTTCCTTTGGCAAGTGGGCATACACCTTTACAAAAAGCTAAAGTATTGTTCTGAAGATCTAATCTAGGATTTGAGATATCGTTTAAAAAAAAATTATACAGTAGTTGTGTCTCGATGAGATAGAAAATGCAAACCCGTTATGGTCGAGGTCAAACATCTTAAATGCAACTGAGAAGCTTGCCTCAGGAATGCTAAGCAACGTGACAAAAAATATGTACCTGCAAAAAAATTGCAATGAAAATCAGGTCCTCATACCAGATCATCTACCAACAAGGATAGATTAAGAACAAAAACAATATACGACATGGTAACCATAAAATTCACTACATCAGTTAAAAAAACTGAATCCACAACCTTGGTTTCTTGTGGACAGCAAAGAAAGTTCTTCATGAAGATGAACATTGAAAATCTAATTTACATTATAGGGTAGAATTAGCTTTATAGCTAACAGTCACAAGAAAGGCTGGTTACATAAAAATAGGAGGCGTCCTGAATATTATACGATAATCAGATGGCACTTACTCTGGGAAAGATATAAGCCCATCATTGTTGGTGTCAAAAAGCATAAAAAAACTTGAAGGAGCACATCGTAAATCTCCAGGAGAGCGTTCACCCTTCAAATAGCCTTCTCTCACTAAATTTGATTCAGATGGAGGAAATACAGCAACAACAGCACGCATCAAGTCTGCAGGAGTCATAAATATCTCTCCACTTGAAGTCACATGGGATGCAAAGTATTCAAAAACCTGAAAAAAAGATAATAAGAAACTGAAGAAAACAAGTCCAGCATATTGAAAACATGTGAAACATAGCATGGACACCAATAGGACGTATTCACAACTAAAACATCACAGCGCACTCAACATCATTATTCTGTGATGTAAACATTAAAAGGGTCATTTGACACAGAAAAATGCACTGAGAAATACAAAGAACAGATTCAAAAATTGGTTGGTGAGCCTAGTACATAAAGCTCACTTGAAAGCATGTTTTCCACCTAAAAAACAATACTGAAATCTCAGCCCAACAATTTTTTTACATCACTGTGAAGACAGTATAATCTAAATGAACTTAAACACCAAACTCCAATTTACTCAATTCTACAAAAAATTATTTCATTAAAGAAACAACGGGAAAAACATAGTATTGTGGAAGTGAGAAAGGAAAAGGAGATGCTTCTTCCCTAATAACAGTTGACAAAAGCACACTAAAAGCTTCAATTGTCATTCTTTATAAGATAATCAGCAAAATTATATTCAATCTAGTCACAATTAATATATATTCCCAATTAGCTGAACAGGAACAATCAACCAAGATATCTCCAAAAGAAGATGAGTGTGCCAGTAGTAAAGCCATGAAAATGAAAAGGGACGAGTTTACACAGTTGACCCAATGATACAGGATCCATACAACTACATTAAAGTTCAGCAATATCAATATCACCGATTAATTGCCTTCAAATTTGCATTGATGATACAGGGTCCATGCAATTCATAGTGCAAAGTTTTTTTGTTATATTTCCTACTAGACAAAACCTCTAGAAGATGAACCAATGGCCCATTGTAGACTAATTTTCTCGATTTCTTATCAATGGCCTAGCTTTTTCCTAGAACCAGAGGCCATACTCCTACAAAATGTCATCAACTGACAAAGAAAATAAAAAATAAAGCAACCTAATAGGGGGCCCACACTGGAATCTTAATTACATCTTTAAAGCTTATCTCATCAACCCTTATATTTATGCCGCTTTGATAAAAAGTAGTATGTTCATGTTGGTTCAAGTAGTTACCTTTTCTGGAGGACTCTGTGTCCTAATCCGTTTCTCATAATTAAAGAAAATTCTTCTCCTATAAGAATCTGCGCATATGAAACAAAAAATATAATTATTAAATTAAGTATTTGATGGAAGGACGTTGTTCCTAAAATTAAAAAATTTCTTACACTTCCTTGACAACTTTGGTTATTGGCAATCTATAAAAGAAACCACGTGTATCTGCACTTGAGGCTAAAAGTGTTAAGGTAGTAACCAAACCAAATTCACAGTCAGAGCTATATTTTCTTCATGGTGTTAATTGACCACCCAAAAAATGAATCCCTGACTTTCCTCCTTAATTAAATCATGCATCTCTGCCTCTTTTGCAAAGAGTTTTGCATTCCTAGAGTTCCTTTCCCACTCTATATCAGCAGTTCTTAAAAAAAATACAAATTTATTCACTAGATGCAAGCAAAGAGTCAGGTAGGTACTAAGCCAATTTCACTGAGTAAGCTACATCAACGTCATCCACATAACCAATCCCAGGTATTTGTACAAACACACAGTTCACGATATTTCTACTGTCAAAATACATATAAAGACGTATTTTCGATCAAACACAACCACCAAAAACAACTCTGTACATAAAATTCACAGAAAGTAAATAAAATTCACAGACTTCCAAAAAAATATCAGCAACCTATCAAAGAAATCATGCATGACTAGACGTGTTAAATTGCAACTAAGCCAAATTCAATGTTGGAACTATATACAGTCATCTTAAAGGTAATTATTGACTAACCTAACAATGAATCCAAAACTTTACTAAATACGTACATCTTCTTCATAGCATTGGTTAACTAATTCAAAGACCAATCCGCCACTCTCCTAAACCAATTAATCATGCATCTATTCGGCTTATTATGCAAAAAAAGTTTCACATAGAAAGCTTACGCTTACCTAATAATTCCTTTCCAGAAAAGGATCAGCCAAAAGACAAACCCACATTCACTAAGAAGCCACATCAACATCGTCCATATAGTCAATCTCAAATACAATCGATTTTTGCCAGCATAGTATGCGCACAATCACACAGTTTGCAATGTTTCGACCATCATAATTCATAGAGATGTATTAACTATTTCCAATCAAATGCCACCCTAACGAGTGACGACAAATCCAAAACTCTCCACAATACATTCATCTTTTTCATGGCATTGATTAATGACCCAAATGACCAATCCGCAACTCTTCCGAACCGACTAAATGGCATCTTTCTTGCTTATGGCACATTCGATTCTCCCTTAATAAGTTGGGAATTGCCCAAAATAATGCTGATCAGGTAACATACAAAGCCAAATTCACCAAATCCAAGCTACATTAACATCGTCTAATATACTCAATCACCAAATCCAAGCTCTTTTTGGCACAATACTTGCACAATCACAAAGTCTTCAACGTTTCTACGATTAAAATTTTTGGAGATGCATTGAACTATTTCCGATCACATTCTACTAATCAAAACAACTCTGTACAAACAAAACAAACCAATCTCAAATCTCAATTCACAGAGATGCATTTTTTCGGTTTTCAATGTTTCTACCATCACAATTCACAGAGATATACTATTTAACCACTTCCGATCAATTCAACTCTGCACAAACAATCTCAAACCACAAACCTCCAAAAAGATATCGAGCTCTCCGCGGCGGCTCCTCGACCCGCTCCGCCCCGGCGATCGTTTCCCCCGGGGGAGCCGCGAAATCCGCGTACGAGACGTGCGACGACGAAGACCAGAGGCCGAGTCCGAGGCCGAGGCCGGAGACCAGAACCACGCCAGACGCCGGCGCCAGCCACGCGTTGACGGAGGACGACGCCCCCTTCCCCGCCTCCCTCCCGCCGCACGCCGCCCCGGCGAGGACGGAGAAGCGGCGGACGCCGCGGCGGGAGACGGCAGCGGGGGAGGAGCGGCGCAGCGAGGACGCGACGAGCGACATCGGCGGGATCGGGCGGGGACGGAGGGTCGGTTGGTAGTTGGGGGAGAACCTACTCTCGTTGTGGTTGGTTTTGGATAATTAAATGGGCCTTAAATATTTCGTACTTAATCCGAAGGGCTTAATCATCATTAATGATGCTTTAACAAAAAAATCATTATTAATGAAGACTTTTCAGGAAACAAATAAAAAAAGGAAAATTAAATTAGCATCTAATTTCCGCCAAATTTGACTAGGATAGGTAGATTCTGATGGGGGGGGAAAATATCAAAATCAAACCGAATTATTTGGTTGTTTCGATTTTTAAATTAATTTAATTTAGTTTTTTTTGCTACAGAACAAATCAAAATATATATTGATATTTGAGTTTACGATTGAATTAACCAAGTTTCTAAAAAAAATTAAAATCTATATTTAATGTTAATCATCATGCAATCATTTTATTTTTATGATGAATTTTTATTTGTTTAATATGATATATGTATATACTATAATTTATTTATTAAATGATCATATTCACTAAGATAATGAAATAAATTTGGTTAAATACTTAAATATATTTATTTTTTTAATAACATTATATAATTTAATTATCTGGCTACTAAAACGATTTGTGGGGGATTCAGTTCGGTTTTGATTATGAAATCATACTATCAAATGTAATTTTATTGATTCTGTATGATTGGTTTAGAAGTAACCTAATTGAATGTCCATCCTTAATTAAGATGAATGATGTTGTTTCAGGTGATGTGTGTGCAAAGACTGCTCCGAGTCAAGCTGGCAGGTATGTTTTAGTTTTTTTTTTCTTACATGCAGATTTTATCATGTGCTAGATGCATAATCATGTGTACAGGATGGGTAAGAAATAAGTGGAACCAGCCTTTGATTAGCTGACAGATTATCTTCATGGATTTTCCATTAGATTATTAGATTTTTGCCGAGTTAGAGATGAGCATTGCATGTAGTGCCAGCAGAGGTAGAATGAGTATAAAATCCGATCTTATACCAGATTCGGATGTAGTAGATATCAGCAGGAATTTAACAGGAATGTTGTGATGGGCTTCGAGACCCACCAGTCTTGCCCATCACATGAGAGATTAGATTAGTCGTGACATCT
>JAVDBV010060735.1:0-12072 GCA_032619315.1 Piper longum
GCACCACGTCGGGGCCTGGGACGACCGGTGGTGGTCGGGAAAAATCCTTGAAGTTTGTCTTTGGCTGCTTTGTTCCTGTTTTTATCTGCAAAAGAAAAAATAAAGATGACAATCTTACAGTGACTTCGACTCTCCGGCAGCAGCGTCTAGTGAAGTAGGGCTCCACAATGGACTCAAAAAGGCATGAGCTTTCTTCCTTTCTTCATGGCTGCATCATTTTCTTCATGTGGGAGACGGGGGAGATGAAACCTTGTTCCTTCTTCTATAGCTCTGGCGTCTTCTCTCTAATAGCAAACACAAGTCTTTTCTTTTCTCTAAAAATTTTCTCCCCCCCCCATCTCCAGCAGAAACACCCGGTTTTTATAGAATTGGGATAATTCCTTGGGGAGAAATTTCCTCCGGCAGTTGTAAAACAGCGTGTACCTCTTCTTCTGGCAATTCTTCCTCCGGCAGTTTTGGAACCGTATGACCAATTCTTTTGTAATTTTTAGGAAATCATCCCCGTTAATAATTAAATACCGCCCCTATAATTTATTCACTTGATCAAATAAATATGTGCGAACATTACTCGAGTTAGAGTCTAGTCAAATTTTATTCACGGTATTACCACCATACTTCTCCCCGACCATTTCCTCTCCAAACCCTGATTGCCACCCATTGCCGCCCCCATCCTTGCCGCAGACACATCTCCAACTGTCATACCTCCCTTCATCGACATTGCTGAGCCCCAATGTGTCGTCACTGTGGTGCCTTGAGTGCCCTTGGTCATTGCTCGGTCTCCGCGACACTGAATCGCCCCACGATCGTGCCACGCTCCACGATGTCGTTCTGCGGCTGTCTGCACTACACTGTCACTGTCGTGCCGCTGATGCCTCCCCATTCGACCCCTTAACATTTCCCCCATACCCAGCGTAGTCGCCGCTGGTGGTCATCGCCGCTGGTACCATCCTCATTGCCACCAACATTGAGTTGAGCTTGTTAAGCCGATCCTAACCCATAGCCCCAATTGGCTCGCCTGAAAATTGTCAAAAATTACCAAAAAACCACCAGAAACCACCGAAAAATTAGATTCGCTGAACTTCGCCAAATCTTCCGAAGCATCCAATTTGGTGAGCGTTTGGAATTGGTGAGCATCCATTCCATTCCAGAAGGATCCTGATAACTACACCTTTGAGTTGCTCAAACTCGGAGAAGTGTGGAAGTTTACGGATACTGCTATTGAATACATGTTTAGAATTGTGGTTTAAAAAGCTACTGAAGGGTCATGCCTGAGAGTACTCGTCCTCTATACTCAATGCCAAGAGTGATACGGAGGATGTAGAAGGTTGAAAGGAAAGAAAATGATTTTTTTGTACAATGGATAATTTAAAGTGGTCAATGAATGAGGATGAGATAGAAAGGGAATACTGTTGCTTGCTCTAATGAGAATTCAATGAGGAAGAGTAATGAGGTTTTCATTTAACAAGAGGGTTAACTTTCCCGTGTCAGTTTGTTTTTAGCTATTTTTGGACCATTAATACTCGTTACTGACATCTTTTTATTATATATGTAAATAAGAACGGTGAAGAATGAGCACTGTTAGGACTGCAGAGGAGCGGCACTGAAATCGCACACACATGTACCTGTCGAGTGTAATGGTGATGATGATGTATGTTGAATTGTGTGATGATGAAATTGAAATGCTATTCTGTGAACTTATTATAAATATCTTACATTTAAATGAAAATTAACAGGTTGAGCAATGAAGTTTAGACTTAACTTATATGATGAAGAAAATAATGATAACTTGAATGTAAAGAAATATTGTATTTGGAGTGTGTTTTTGGATTTTTATTGCTATAAATATATACTTCTTATTGTTGGCAGGGTGATCCCTATTGCATTTTTAAATGAGACTTTGTCCATGTTATTTTAAATATAATTATTTTCTTTGAATTTTTCATTTATTTGGCTTATTTTATATTTGATTGCAGATCATAGCATACAGATAAGACAACATTAGAACCCAAACTTCTCATTACGTTGAAGGTAGATTCAAATTGACTTAACTTAATCAAGTAAATTAATAAATGATTCGGTCTCGATAATATTTCTGGATTGGTTTAGGTTAATTCACAGGTGAACCAAAATAGAGTATTATAGAAGAACTCATACTCAAAACCCAAACCATTTCAAATACTGGAGTTTTAAGAGAAAAAATACCATCAATACCTTAAAAGCTATCATTGAATCGTGCATAGAATATTATACTCCTTCTAAATCGTAATTTCTTCTGAAACAAATTACCTCAAATTCTTATAGTTTATTAATAATATTCGTAGGAAAATCATTAATCTAAAATAAAATTGGATCCATGGTCCATCACTTGCCGAGTAAAAGAGAGAGATGTTTTCAATTTAATGCATTCAAGTGAAAAATATAAACTTCCGTTATATTTGATAAACCTAAAGAAAACCTCTTCATGTAGAAAGATTAAAAATTGTAACCATCATAAGCATATGTTTGCCATACGTTCACATTAAATGAGTTGTGCAATGTGCCTCTTTCTTGGAAGATGGCCATCGTAACAGCAAGGGTGGCAACGAGCTGATCCCGAGTAAACTCACCAGATTAGTTTTCGAGCCTACTTAAAGTTAAACTTGTCTTAGTAGCCTTTTAATTCAGCTAAAAAACTCCAAAAATGTAATTTTAAGAATGTGTACTTTATTTATAGGGTTGGTTTTTTTTCATGTGACCTTATGGGTAATGCAATTATAGGGGTTTAAATTTTCTTTATAATGATGTTGGGATGGGTTTAGATATCCGATATTTACAAATTTAATTTACTTTCGATCTTTTTTGGAGCAGTCGTGTATATTGTGCTCGGATAAAGATATTGGTTTGAACTATTTAGATATAATGACATATTAAAAATATTTTTATTAAATATGAATTTAGGATGATATGATTTGCATCCTATCTGAATAAGTAATATCTATTTAAAACATAAAATATAAAATTAATTAACAATTTATCATTTAGTTTCTTATATTATTTTTTTAAGTGGCATTTTTAAATGGAATCAAATTAGTTTGTATACAGATCAGACGAGAGTTTAACAGATTTGGATAAAATACAATATCATAAATAAATTGAATATAATATTCAAATTACATTAAATATAGATAGACACGTTATTCACAAATTGGCCTTTGTAACCAGAGATCTCACGACAAAAACACATTTTTTTATAATAAAAATAACTTTGTCAATGCCAAAGGATTTGTCACCACAGTAACTTAAATAATATATTGGCCATATCAAATTATATCCGATTCAAACTCATCTCTATTTCTAACCCAATTTTTACCAGTGTAAATTAGTACATGACATCTTTTTTTCGAATTCTCGCTCCACAAATATTTAACAAACAAATATATAATTATCAGACCCGGTCCAGCACACCCGAGCCAGGCTCGGCTCGCCGCCACCAAAACATAGCGTGGACCCAACTCAGAAGGTCCATCTTGTGCTGCCAAAGACGCTATTTTGTTCTCAGCGAAAACAAATCAAACCCGCTCCGAATTGTTTGGACGAGACGGTGCCGAAGGCCGCTGCATGTTTCTTGAAGGTACGATGGACCTGCTCATAATAATGAGCGACGGAGACACATGTTGGTGCCCCATGTTGACCGGTGAACTATGAGGGCTAGGAACCGTGTAAAACTAGAACATCATTTGTGTTATTTGTCTCTGTATTTACTCCCACTAACAAAAGAAAAATTAATTTCTAGAGATTAAAAAGTAAAAGATAATAAAATAAAATAAATTATAATTATTCCGTATCTTTCAAATTACAATCCATTTTTCAGATATTATGAAACTATCATCTAAGATAGGATAAAAATGGGAATTTATCAATAAAATTACAATTTTTTTCTGGGATATATCCAATTATTGCCTAATTATCTCATTATTTAATAATATAAAATGACATTTTATTTTTAAAATTAAAATTTATCACTTAATGCCTGGTGTTTCATGCAATATCATATATATATATATATATATACTTTTTAAAATAATTAATCATTTTAAATTAAAGACGATGATTTGCTTTGATATAATATCAAAGCCAACCCACCAATTATAAACATCTTTTTAATATATTTGTCATGTAAATGATCTAAAAAAGGTTAGGAGGAAAGATTTTGACCATATTTATTAAGGATCGAAGAAAAAAAAAAGTGGGGCGAAAGAAGTTTTTAATTTTTTGGTAAAGAAGAAAAAAACGAAGATACGTTTGGGGAAGGGAAAAGTGACAAGGAAATGGCAGTCACCCTTGGCTGAGTTGACGCTGACTTCTCAGGTCGACAAAACGCCACTTGCTCCTCGAGACCGAAGAGCCGGAGGATATTTTTATGGAAGTATGAAGACCATAATCCCCGCTCCATGCCTGGTCCCCAATCCAGCACACACACCGACTACCAATGTTTAACCCTACTCACATCGAGGGTGTGGTTATTATTTGAGCGAGTCAGTTCCTGATTATTTAGGGTTTGGCTCAATTTAATTCAATTTAAAATTCGATATTTAAATATTCGAATTTGAATTATACAAGCCGAGTTTAAATAAGGTCGCGTTTGACTCGACTCAACTTAGTTATAACTTGAACTCAATTCGTAGCTCGACTCGATAAAATAATGTAAAAATATAGTTTTTGTATTTTATATATATATATATATATACACACACAGTAATAAGTTTAATTATAACTAGTCATATTTATTCATCTTATATTTAACAAAAAACGATATAGTTGAGATGGTAGGCGTCCAAGTCATTGACATCGAATCACTCCAACTTCATTTTTTTAATTAAGGTACTTTTGACTTTTAATCGAGCCGGTTCGAGCTCACGAACGAGCTGAGTTCGAGCTCATTAAAATTAAATAATTTAAGTGTATTCGAGCTCAAATTGAGCCCGAATATGTAAAAAATATTCAAGTTGAGCTCGAACATGTATGCTCAAAAATTGTTCAATCTCAAGTCGAGTTCAAACGAATTTTAAAACTATTCGAGCCGAGCACGAATACAAGTCGACCTCGATTCGCTCGCTCGTTCATTTAGCACCCCTACCCACATCTTTTTTTGGAGATTATTATCCATTAATTTATTCATAGACCAAGAAAGTTGAAATAAAATATTTTTATTTACAAATCGTGATGTTGTAATTGGTTGTAAATAAATCTCCCTCCACTAAATATCATTAATTGCAGTTTAAAAACTTGAATATACCACCGAGGTACATTAGTTGTTCATTAATTAGGTCTTACACTCCTTATAACTAATTAGTTTATTAAATCTTCAAGGCAACTTACAGGTGCACACACACATACTATAATTTTAAATACTATGTTGAAACAACGTGTTCAGCCTAATATGCAGCATAACCTCTTTAAATAAAGTATAATTTAGACCTTCATATCGTTTTTAATTTGTATCCGATCTTCTAATCTAAAAATTTCCCCAAACCTTTTTAAAAAAAATGTTATTTTAACTAGTATTTAATAAATTGTTGATCATAAATAACATGTTTATGTCTAATAAATTTTTTGATGATTATATATCCAATTGAACATACGGTTTGACCCTAATAAATCTGGTATAGTAACGATATGGTATCACCCCACCAGGAATAGAAAAACTAACCCAGAATCTCCAACAAGAGGGAAGGTGTCCTCAACCAACAGCCAAGCCCCAAGGCAAAAGAACCATCTGATTTATAGTCAAGAATCTTTTTGGATCAGGTCATTAGTGCACTTATATGATCTCAAGAATCGACAATCGTCAATAAAGATGTTAGGGCTAGAGATATATGTTGGATTTTGTACGTAAATATACATGTATATATAATTATATAATTATATAATTATATTATATATTATTATTAAGGTTTGACTTGAATTTAATTGGTCTATTAAAGTTAATATTAATAGGTCATTATTATTTAAGATAAATATGAATAAATATATGCAGATAATATTTTTGTAATTTCTAATTTATGATAAATTAAATTAAAATTATAAAAAATAAGGATAAATACATTTATTGCCCCCAAATTCACCTTTAGTATTCAATTATTTAGAAACTCTAGTTTTAGAGAACCAATATTGAATTTGAAAGATCAAAAATCTAAAGAAGCTAAAAATTGTTTTACTTTTATGAATTCAGGTATGTTTTTATTATCAAATTATATTTTTTTGATGATTTTATATGAAGAAGATGAAAAAGGGATTATTGTGGTATTTTTTTATTTGTATAATTTGGTTAAGTTAAATATAACAACAATATATGATTCAAAGCTTCAATTTTGTACACCATGTTATATATATATATATATATATATATATATATAGAAGTGAATATCTCGTGTTGCAGCAATGCTATATTGATTGGTAAACGTTTTGTCGTACACAGTAACATAACTACCACCTCACGGAACGCCTTTCTTTTTGAAGATCACCTTCTCCTTTTGCCTTCTTGAACTCTGCAAGAGTTACCTGGAAGCAAACAATTATTAACCTTCAATCTAAAGCACCCAGAAGATATTTAGCTAGGCAATAGCTCTGTCCCAACAACCTAACTGAAAATGATCTCCGACAATTGACAATGCCCAAAGATAAGGCGGTGGCGACAACGAATGTGCCTTCGAGGTTAACATCAATACGTAATATTGAATGAATGTATGCGCGAAACTAGTGTGCAATGTTCAATGGATCTCTAGTTCACTATGCTTCTCTTTCATTAGATAAAATGAGTTGGCAGTTCAAATACACATTTGGGCGGAACCAGCCTCAATACAGATGGCTTTAATAATTGCTCCAGAAAATTCATCTTGTCATAAAATTTCTTCCAAATTCACATCATCTGCTAGCCTCAATAAAACTCGCTGCTTTAATTATTTTTAAATTACATTCACCTGGAAAATACGGCTTCTTGTTTTGATATCTGGAAGTGGGAAGACCCGGTTTTAGCAATGCAGGATCAAGACATTGCCAAGATGACACTTGCACATCTCTGAAATCAAAGAATCAAATGCATTCGACTGGTTTAACAACTCCAGCATCCTTCAATCTCGTGTTCGCCTCCGGAACGACGATCATACTTGGAAGCCATACCGACACTTACTAAGTTCACAACTAAGATAAATGCTTATTCGTGATTACAGCTTTCAGATATGTTGTTTTCTACCAACAGCATCAATTTCATCAATAAAAGCTATTGACAGGGAGAGTTCATCCGTTCTTTCAATTTCAAGGCCATTTTTAACATATTTTTTAACCAGTGCCCTCCCAACAACTCACTATTATGCATTTCCCACTTTACTGGAATGATTAAAAGATCTTTTATGGAGAAATATTAACTTAGCTACACTAAAAAACCGTGTCGCCTTAAATAAATAAATTTGCTATCTGCAGACGCTTCTTGCAACAGCATAAATTCGTCCATGTCGGGCTAAATCTATAATTGAGGCCCCAGCATGCTAAATCTATAATTGAGGCCCCAGCATGCACCAACCTTGGCAAGTAATGTTTTCCCTGTTCTGGGCTGTATGACACCTTTCAGAGGCTTGATTCCAATGTCCTTATATTTAATTTCTTGAATGTGAGCGGCAAGTCCACCAATGTCTGCATATGATTCAAGCGGAGCTTTCACAACCTCCATTAATGACAGTCTGAGACCATAGGGTCCATTTCATCTTGCGTAGTCCTACGACTTAAGAGAGCATTAAAGGAAATAAAAATGGCAAGAAATATAGAACAATTACAAACTCCTCATTAAGTGTCACAATGATATTCATAGAAAGTATTTACAGAATAACATGTCATCATGTCTTAATCCATGACAAATAACACAGAACTAACCCGAAGCAATAATAACTCTATGACTAGTAAAAAATACAGACTCTTAGCACTGGGAGCACACTAAGCATAAACAAAAAAGAATTAAAGAATCAGACTTTGATTAAGTTGATTAGCAAGCCTTTAAAATAAATGGGAGCATGCAACAAAGAGCTATTTAAAAAGAAGAATTATCATCATGAAACCCAATTTTATACGCTTCAAGAACATCTTATATACGAACGAAACATTCAAGTTCCAGTCGATCAAACCGACCACCAAAACAGAGAATTGTATGCATCAAAGAATTAAACAAACATAACAACTAGCATCTAAAAAAGTTAAAAACCAACCTTATATGCTTCATCTGCATTACTGTGCATAAGAATGGAACATCCAGGTTCCAGCTGATTAGAAAGCCACCAATTAGTAAAGTCTATGTATCAAATTACTAAACAAACAGAATTATTAGCATCTTAAAACCCAGCTTTATATACTTCAAGAACCTTACTGTGCATCAGAATGGAACAATATCCAGGTTCCAATTGATTATCAAGTCACCAAATACTTAAGTGTATGCATAGAATTAAAGTACTATACTCACAGAAGTGTAAGCATCTTAAAAGTTAAAACCCAACTTCATATACATGAAGTACCTAATTGTTCATAAGAATGCAACACCCAGGATCCAATCAATCAACAAACCACTAAAACAACAGTAAATGGCAAGTATGAAGCAACTTAATAGACGGTACAATTGGCACCTTAAAGCCCAACTATCCATATTTCACAGAAGTATCGCAATTATGCACAAGAATGGAACATCCATGCATCAATTGATCAACAAATCCCAAAGACAACAATAATTTGCATGCATCAAATCACCTAAAAAAATAAAAACAGAATAATCTTATTGGCACTCGTCGACCAGCTCATTCATAATCCCGATCGCTTGCAGTGGTTGCCATGGTTGGGCCTGCCGGGGGTGCCTGCCACGATACCCCCCATGACTGTTCTTTTTAAGTTTTGAGTGTTGGAAAATTTGACACATTAGATAGAGGTTAAAATTTGCACACCTTGAAGAAGATAATCTAAAAAGTAATCTCCACGAACAATTCGTTACTCTTGAATCTAAGGCACAAAGTAGTGTTTTCTTTGATACAAAATTATCGCCCTCTATACTAGAGTATTTTCTGTTAACTTGCAACCAAGATACAATGAATTCTTCTATTACAGCAACAAGGAGAGTCTTCAATCTCTTGTCACAGTACATGTTCAAACTCAAACTCCGTTCAAAAATCAAAATTTTCCTCTAAAAACTCAATAAAAAATCACCTGAGATAGGTTGAGAGCAAAGAGACTAAAAAAACACTTCAAAATTCTCTTACTCTTCAGAAAATATAGTTTATAAATAAAAAACGACGATAAGAAGTGATCAAGCGTGAATGGGTACTACCCAACACACACCAGTGTCCGGGCGCACAATAGCGACTGACAAATCCAGTTGCTTATAGCGCCGTGCTCAAAACTAGTGACATAACATTGGTTTTAAAAAATACCAAATCCATCAATCTCAACCTGTTTTAAAAGCTAGAAAAACCAAAAATTTAAGAAAAGAATGATTTTATTCCAGAAAAAGTATCTTTTGATTTGAATTTACTCCTAATTTGGCATACGCCATCTCAATAAGTTGAAGTAGGTTAAGTCGTTGAACATCATACTTTAAAGTGACAAAAAAGTAGAGGATCGGGACGCTGCTATTCCGGCCATGCACCAGGATATTTTGTCTAAATAGACATTAATTCATATTAAAACAATTAAGTCAACATATTTGACGTTTTAAACACTCTAATAATAGAAATGGCTTTTATAAAATAAATTTATAGTGCTCCTCTCATAACCCATTAGTTTGTTTGTAACTATTGAACATGCTCATGGGATCCCTACTTACTAGATTGGGCTGCCACTAACGGTGATCACATATTAGGTTTTAACTCATTTCTTTCAATGGCTTATGGATTTTTGAGATAATCTTTAAAAAAAACTGATCAATTATAATTGATAAAAAAAGTTATAAATTTCACACATTTTGAAGTTATACCAGCTAGATTTAATTATCTTCCTTAAAATTTATATTTGATGTTTAATGCACTTTAATATGAGATCTTCAAAATCTCATGATCATGATTTTTTCAATAGCAAAAATTGGCTTCTCAAGAAAATGATAATTGCTACTCCCTATGCCCTTGCTAAATCTTGCCTAAGTACATCTATTATACAATCATGTCTTCACATTGGGCACATTCATTAAAATTTGACAAATTTATATGGTATTATCCCCACCATATAAAATACTTTAAAAAATATAATATGTGTTTCATCTTATGAATATATGAAATTCGTTAGAATCATCATAATCCTGAAGCATTCATACTATGCTTCTAATGACGAAATTAATATTTTGACAATCATTTAGATGCAACAAAATTTTTCAAGTATAATCCGATGAAAAATTCTCCACCATTTTCTTAGTATAAAACTAAGATTAGATGACTTATAATCAATTGTTTTTAAACTTTAGTTATAAGCAGTTATTGTCCACAATAAGACAAATGAAAATGCAATCTTGCAAGATGTAATAGTTATTCTCAATCTCAATATCATATTTATAAGATTAAGATCTTCTCTCATTGAAAACTTTTAAGACCTTTTAATCTTGACGAACTTGAATTTAACCACAAAATATTTATATATTATCCTCATCGTGGAATAATATGAATCCTTGGACTTCATCAAATAAAGTCTATATTGAGATTATAAAAGTCTTATATATTAGATTCATCAAAATATTAAATATCTCACAACAATGTTTGTCTTAATACAAAAATTACATTAATACACCTTATTCTTTAAGTTTATATGTCAAAGTTCCTCTGCTAATTTCATATAATTCTCCTATTTTTAACACTTAGCAAAGAATTGCTATTTCATCATTTATATAATGGATCATGAGATTTTATAAACATACTAGTACATATCAGACAGATGTGAACAATTTTGAATACATAGAATAAGCTTTAAAATTAATTTAGTAATCCTTATGACTATATACTTGCTCCAACATGTCAAAATTGTTCTTCATAGAATCATCAATATTTAACTTCTCCTAAATACTCTTCAACCTAATAAAATAATTGGCAAATAAGTCAACTAAAACTATAATCCACATGTATGCATTTGATGAATATAATATTATATTGCTTCACCAAATGGAAGCTTTACTAGTCATTATTATTTTAGAAAATTAGATTATCTCTATTTGAGAAAGTAAATGATTTTATACCAAACTTTTTCACAACTAATGATTTGCTTCTTCTCAAATTTGTAAAATTTGGTGAATTGTATCTCTACAATTCCATGACTCAAATGGTTCAATAATCATCAATTTTATCTCAAATGATGAAACATAATTAGAAGAAACTTGAATCACTTTCTTAGTATAATGACTAAATATAGAATTTGTATATAAGAGAACATCAAATTTCTCATCATATTTTAGACAATCAAATTAAGATCCACAAGAAATTTATATGTTTGACATATAAACATCAAGCTTCTCAATGTAGATCATCCGATCTAATTTTTAAGTTTACAATTGAATAGTATTTTCACTATATCAAACATCATCTTACCTTTAGAATTTTGGGTTTTACAGCATTAATTCTATATCTTGTATGATATTAAATCACAATTCTTATTAATAATCCATAAGGATTTTATAACTTCAACTCACTATATTTTCTAAATATTATATGGCAACTGTAATAAATACAGCAGGTTATTTTGAATCATCCATATGGATTTGTGAAATATGTATTCTCAATAAGAGTTATATTATTTTCTATGCAAAATAAATTAAACTCAAGAAAATATGATTCACCCACATCAATCGATCTTATTTTCATGATTAATTTTATTCCCTAATTTTGATTATAAATTTGAAAGATCACGTCAGTTTTACTTTTAACCTTAATAAATAGGTTTCATATATATATATATATATATATATATATATATTTCATCGTTTTCTGAATTTTTCATCATTTTCTGAATTTTCTAGTTAATTAAAATGAAACATCTGGAATTATATTTTAGATTAGCAAGTAGGATACATAGAGATATGTCTTTATT
>JAVDBV010060738.1:0-12021 GCA_032619315.1 Piper longum
GATTGCACCCAAGTTGGTGGTCAAGGTCAATCTCAAAATGCCGGCCTCGGAAAGGGGAACATGTTTTGGGTGGTAGTCGAAGGTGTCCGACCAGTGAGTGGCCGGAAAACAACCAAAAGGAGACGAAAATGCCGCCAAAAAAGTACAAGTCGCCGGTGGAAATCACGACCATGGTGGTCTCAAAATGATGGTTGTGGTGGGAGGAGTTGATCTTAGTGGTCGTCCTCACCGGAGGTAGCTTGCCGGTGACAATGAGAAGTGGCCAAGAAAATGGCCCTGTCGGTGGCTACTGTTGTGGCGCTAGTGCCGAAGCTAGGCTTGGATTGATAGCTAGATGCAAGGTGGTCACGATGATACCGGTATGATGGTCGAAAGCGGAATGTTGGCTAGCTGGCGAGTGCCCAAAGTGGCGATGATGCTAGGGTGGAAAACTTTGAAAATATGGGAGAAAATTTCAGAAAAATGGGTGGTGATTGCTAGGGTTGGTGTGCACCATCTAGATCTTGCCATGTGGTGAGATCCGGTCGTTTGACAATTCATGAGCCTGGTGGGGTCTGCGTATGATATATGCCACATATATATGGATGGAAAACTCGAATCAACCTGACAAAAGTAAAAAAGTAACTCGCAGCCTAACAGAGACTCTACAAATGAAAATCAAGGCAAGAAATTTAAATGGGCCTCAAAACCCTAAACTCAATCGAACAAAGATCTAAGACTCAAATCAACTTGGGCCCACAAGGGCAATTTGGTAGTTCAAAATCCTCATGATGCATACAAAAGAGGTACCCTAAAAAAGCCCAAACGAATACTAACGCTGCAACAACCTAGATCTAGCCTTAAAACCCTAGGCTAACACAAGAAAAAACTCGTATACCTTCAAATAATCGTTGATAACTCATGCTCTACTGTAGAATAACTAAAGCTATCATTTGTATATTGAGCATACTCACTCTCCATAACATGCTCATACGACCATATAGGCCCCATACTCTTTGGCACGAACTGGGGAAAGCAACAAGTGGGTAAAACCCTAACCTGAAGCTGGGATTTTACAACCTCTCCTTCTTATAAAAATTTTTTCCTTGAAATTTTCCACATCAACTATGATCGGATGGATCAATTGCAGAAGCTACTGAGCTCAAAAGATTACAGTTGTTGATCTATGAGCTGGAGGGTAGCTCTCCCTCAAAAGCTGGCTACACACAACCCAACTGACCAACACGAAGCATGAATCAAACTATAACGAAGCTTGCAAGCACTCTAATGATCTGGTTGGATGGATCACACATGTGGGAATCATCTCACTAAACTGACTCCTAGGGCACTACAAACTATGGGGATTGAGATGCAATGACCTCGATGATAAAACCTAGGTTTACTCCTAAGGGCCTGTTGGGTTGGTCAAGCAGGTACTCTAGAGTACTAATCTGAGCAACATTAGGAAAAACTATGCCAGTGCAAGTATACAGTATGGTGCCTACCCATATCTCCCTGATCCTCATCAATGTGTAAGGTCGACTACGTGTACTCTTAGGGCACTCAGCTCCTGGTCCTACCACTATCCTAAGGTTTCCTTTGAGTCCTGCTCCTAGATGATGGATCTTGGTAGAAGCTAAGGGTATACACTAATGACCAATTCCACTCACTGTAGCCAGTCTAGGTCAAACACGCAAGTGTCCCTGCACAAGGAATTGGACCACTCCCCAGATCTTACCTGGTTCGGTACCAAGTCGAGTATCTCACACTGTTTCATAAGGGAACAAGGATAGCTTTTATGACTCGACTGCGTACTACAGCTCTGGCAACTATCTATACAACCACTAACTACTGAAGCTCTCTCTAACAGAATGGCAGTGAGAACACCTATGCATGCACAACACGTCTCAAGGTGTATGAAGGCATACTCTGTATGGTGTTGCAAAATATGAATCTAGTATGTGGCATGTGGACTGGTCAATGTCTGCTCATCTCAACCATCTGTCTGACATCTATGGGTCACAAGAAAGGAGATTGGATCTCTCGTGAAAGTTTGGTACAGTGTTCTAGGACTCTAACTAGTGGGTAACTCATCCTCATGTGAGTGGTCTGACATTAGGTGTACGTGATAGTGCACCGGGTATGTCACTTTGATCTATGGTGATGTAAAGGTATCGTCCAAGTGATGAGGGTGATGGAATCTTTGTGTAGGGTAATGTGTGGCCAAAAAAATCAGAAGGTCTATGGAAATGTTTCTAAGATCATCATGATTTACATTGCCACAGGTGGCCAGCATATGAAATAGTCAATCAATGAAGAGTCTAAGAGATGGCTCCTAAGTGGTTCTAGTCCAATTAATTAAAATTAGGCACATGTTTATTAATACCATACTAGTGACACACTTCTAAAGAGGCGGGGTTCAAATGACCCAAAGAACCACTATCTCCCCTTGAGTCTACGAGGACTCATACTGAGGTTTGACACGTGTCTCATCCGCTCTTCAGTGGGGTGTGACCTGCCATCCTATACTAATTTGTAGTACTAGTCTTGACTCACATGACAACTATCGTTATGGTAGACTCTCAAGCAAGACTATTAGTCAAGATAGGCATACATTAGTCTCCTTTGATTTGGTTAGCATGGTCTGTTTTGAGTGAAGTCCCTGGCTAAATCACTCCCAAGCTAGGGTGAAGTTGTCTCCTCAAAAATAGTATTCAATCGACTACCTGCACTACAAGCCTTAATTGGTGCTGTGAAGGTACCTCCAATATTATGGGCAAGGCTCACTCCCATGACTAAAGGTAAGGACCTAATTGTGCTAGTGAAGCACAAGGAAAACATTGTCTCTCTAAAAGACGCTCGCTCACTAAACCCATTATCAATGCCAAAGACTTTAACTTGAGTTTGACTCCTCTCATTGGCTGGGCAAATCATTGACTAGGATATACTTCTTGTCAGATCATTTGCTAACCATCTGGTATGTGTACCATGGTTGTGGGCCCACAATGTACTATCAGGGTGACCGAGCAATCTGACCATTGTGATCATCCCATATGGAGGTCATATTCTTTAACTTTGTCCATGTACATCCATCTGAAGACTATCACTAATACTGTCTGATATGACTATCTTGCAATACACATTTGACCTGAGGGTGTCAGGTCAATGGTATGTAAGATAGCTGGTGAAATCGATCTTGTGTCATCTTATCAAAACATTTATAACGCTCCTAACTCTCCTCTACCCTGTTACTACCATTGTAGCTATACCATGTCTTAATCTCTATCCCTATTCGGCTTTCAAAATTGTGACATGCGGTTGCTAAGCAAGGCTATGAAATCCCTCAAGTAGCTGTCCTCCAGTGGGGTGAGGCAACTACTTGGCCCTGGCTTCCACACTAACTACTACACTTGGTCAGCAGTTGAGCAATACACGGATAGTAGTAGTGCACATTTAGTTGGTGGTAATGCATCATGGACTGTGGTTGTGTAACTCAGACGACAGTAATGACATTCAGGTGTTGAGGGTCTGATCATGATCATATATATCGTAAACCCAAAATTGTCTCTAACATATCTTATCCTATGTGTATGTCTCCCTTGAGATGGTTGTAAACAATTTGACTCATGCTATCCAACCATGCATGTTTGATTCGGAGGTTTGGATCATGGTGGTGATGCATACGATGGTGAACCTATGCAGAGCCCACGTTGATCTCCTGAAATCTAGAGTGACTGCAATAAGCGCTGATTGGCTTTCAGACGACAACCACTAATCTGGTGCCTATTCAATTGGATAAGTCCTATCAAACATCTGAGTTTGTAGGCAATGGTGGTCTTGCTCGTACACATTAGTGTATTCATGCCTCTGACTGGTGTAGATTGACATGCACTACTTGAAGAGAAGGAGGCGGTGAAGTGCCCATGGGAAAGTAGGCCCTCTTTGCTACTCATCCTCATCCACTAGTATCATCTAAAATTGGTCCATCCTAGTCATCTTACCAAATTCATTCTAGAATTGGATCTTGCAGGTGTTAAGCCATTGGTTCCCAATATAAATTTAAAACCAATAGGGATTCTAAGAGTAATGTTGAGAGATATAAGGAATGCCTTGTAGTAAAAGGCTTTACTCAAAAGGAAGACATCCATTGTAACGACTTTCTCTTTAGTTTTAGACTCATTCAGGACAATTATGGAATTAGTAACACATTTTTGCCTTGAGTTTTATTAGATGGATGTAAAGACTATTTTACAATGGTGAAATTGAAGAGATAATTTATGGTTCATGCAAAAAATTTTGTGTCCAAAGATGCAAAGAATAGGGTTTACGAATCAAAGAAATCTGTTTATAAACTTATGCCGCCTTCACAAATTTCATCAAGTTGTTATCGTGTTCAATTTTGAGATAAATGTGGTTGATAATTGTATATACTACAACTTAAGTTGGAAAAATAAATTAAGAGATTTGGACATACTCCAAGAAACTAAAGAAATGCTGATAAATCTGTGTCCTGAAGCAGTGGGAAGTCTCAGAATATTCAAGTTTGTACACTTTCGATTATTATGTACATTTTAAGATGTTGGACAAATATTTGAATAATTGAAATGGGCCACTAAGGAGAAACCAAACATAATTTGACATTGAATAAGACCCTACATGCTCACATTCGGAGTTAGACAAGTCAAAGATCATTTGGTTTTTTAACTCCCAATTTTGTTGGATGCCAATACATCCATAGATCCACTTTAGCTATATTTTTATGCTTTTTGGATGAGTTATATCTCGGCAGAGTGCTAAACTGACACTCATAGCCTCCATCATGACCGTTGAGTTTATAATATGTTATTGGGCATCAAATCATGAAATATGGCTACAAAATTTTGTCATAGTGTGGCAAATTATGAATGAAATTAAAAAACTACTAAATTTATTTTTTGGCAATAGGTCAATAGTCATATTTCAATGTGTTCAGAGTGGTCGGTGTCTATAGTGCATGTTCAAACAAACTCTATGCTTCTAGAATGCTTAAGAGACTAACATCCAAAGTCTTTTATGTGCTTAGTGCTGAAATGAGTGTTGCCATTTGATCATATGCTGGTTTAGTATGAGCTGGCCTTCATTTTGGTTTTAGACATATCTTCAGTATATGGATATTTTCTAAAGAAATAAGGTATTCAATTTAAAGTCTCAACTTTAACTAGTTTGGTGTGATTTTTATTTAAGTTAGACCGGTTTGGAAAGGACATGTTTGGATCAAATTGTATGTAATTTTCATGCGACATATCTATACTTGATCTACGTCGCTTAATTATGTTGATATATGTGACCATTGATATATTTAGTTACAATATATATATAATATAGATCGTCGTAGTGGGAGATTCTTGGATATTGGACTTATATGCATGCATATATTAATAATTTTGTATTGTTATTAAGGATAGATAAAAATTAAACTGATCTAATAAGGTTAAATTATTGGGCTATGAGCATTTAATATTAGTATTAAAATTTTATAAGTTGATACATATTTTACTAATTTCTAATTTATGATGAGCTAAATTAGATAGAAGAAAAATTGAAGGGATATAAGCAGTTATGGTTCCCAAAATTCTACATTTCTTTTTCTTTTCTTGTATCCTACCAAAAGAAAAAGAGAGTTCCCTCTCTACCAGACATTACCCTAAATTTTGGAAGATTAAACTCTAAGAATCGAAGAACTAAGTTTGCTTTAATACATTCAGGCACATTTATGGTTTAAATAATATATTTTTAATGGTTTGATATGAAGATTAGGTTTGATTTGGTGATGGTTTTTGTTTGCAAATCATTTTTAATTTAAGTTTCGATTAGTGCCATACAACTTTTCAACCAACATTCTTTTTTTTGCCACGTGAGTGGCTTTTTCAAGCATTGGTAACTGTTCTATTTAATAATTACTATAAAGATAACGTGGCATCTTCACGTTACATTTTAGAATAATAGAGTGATACAAAATTAATATAGTTGGCAAGTGCACTAGTTGTAATCAAGTAATATAGTAATGAGTAGAGTGTCGTTCCCACGGAGAATAGTTATCATTAAATTAAGATTCTAAAACTAAATTATCTAGAGCAAGTGAAAACAAAATTTTGATATTATTATTAATCAAAATTATAATCTAAAATAAATAAAAAGAAATTAGTCTAATGTAAAGTCTAGTGTTCTCAATATGCAAAAACTATGCTAGTGAATCAAATACCCTTAAACTAATTTATTGTAAAAATAATTATAATCATAGAATTAATTACTACACTTCATGAGTTGGTAGATTCCTTTTATACAACCCTTTTAGCTCACTAATTAAGTATATTAAATCTCCTTAATGTTAGATACCCCTTTTGGTGCACGACCCTTGTAAAACCTCGGCTTTTCTCCCGACAGTTTTAGTTTTGGTTCAATCTCTCAACTCGAATAGAGTTGCATGCCCAACTGTTTTCATTGCATGCTTATGCATGGTATGTACGTGCGAGCCAAGACCTTTGTCTTCACCAGTGTTTGGCACTGCCCGATTGGACATTATGTTGTCCTGACTCTTACTTTCTATTTTATTGGAGTCAAGTCTAGTTAGGTTCAGGATCCAGTTTACTACAAGTCTAGATTGGTTGTGTTCATTTGGAACCCCCTTTCGGATGATCCTATTCCATTTGGGACTAGTGGTATAGTTCCTGAGGTCACCCCAACCACCTTAGGAGGAAAACCCTAAGTGTGTGCAACCTACACTCAGCATAAGGGTACACTCCCAATTCCCTTGCGCATTTAGGATTAGGGTTTTTAAGTAAGGGCACAACGGCGCTGGCATAGGACCCTTGCGCTCAAATTTGACAATCCTACCCTTTTTGGCCAGCTCAAAGGCCCCGTCAGTGCCTTTGTACCCAGGCCTGCACTTGTGTGCGGTTTGGTTCACCCCACTTTGACCTGCGTGTTTGATTTTTCTGGTTTTTTGTAGTTCAGCTTGTAGAGGCCAACACTAAAGCACTAAAAGAGCACCTTGCACTGAGACCTTTTCCCTTTTCTATAATTTTCCCCTTTCTCCCTCATTTTGATCCTTTTCTCTCCTTGTTTTTCTTCCCTTTCACTCTCGCCTTGATTGTTGGCTTTCTCTCTCCTTCTCCAGCTCTTCCCAACCTCCTCAAGCCTCTCTAATCTTGTACAAGCCCCTACGGTTGAAGTTCTTGGGGTAGGAAGCCTGAAAAGACACCCTCTAGGAACCGGTTGAGGTAAAGGTCTTACCTTTACCCCTCTTTCCATAATTGTTATTCCTTTTAATTGCTTTTGTTTTTACTTTTCATTTTGTTGATATTTTATTCATATAGATAGATGTCGTAGGAACATTTAGAACTTTGTTTCATTGTATTTAGAATTGTACAAACTAGTTATGGATTTTTTGCTATTGCATGCTCACTATTTTTGGACTATTTAAGCAAAAACATCATATCTCATGATATAGGCTATAGATAGGCATGTTGTTTTAGTTGATAGCTTCTTAAGAGATATATCTACAGGTTATGTCACGTTTATTGCATCTGACTTTGCATGTATAAGGATGAAAAGGTGCCAAACATGGTAATGGGTGAAAGCTTTCATGGTTTCAGTGACCTGGCCACGCATTTTCCCAAATTTTACACCATGTTGTTGATTTTGTATGATTGTTTCTCATGTTGTTAGATACGTATTGAGAAAATAACATTCCAAAAAAACATCAATAAGAGCATGAACAAAACCCTTAAGGCATTGTGTCTGTTGTTCAACTAATATGCTATGTCATGCTCTAAGATTGTGCACCTTGGTGAGAACATTAAAATGTATTAATAAAATCTATAAAAATTATGGTTGAACTCAATAAGTACCTTCTGAAATCAGGTAACTTTTGGTAACATTTAAAAATCGTTTATGTGGTTATTCAATAAGGTTTTGTGGAGTTTATAAAAATGTAGGGTGAAACCCTACTTCCCTAGCTCCAGTTAGAAAATCCTATACCTAGCCATTTGGTTGTGAATTGCATGAAATTGCACCTAAACCTTAGGATTGGTTCCAGTAACATCTACTAAAAATTTAAGACCTATTGAATCAGTATATCATGTGTTTATGATTTTTCCAAATTCACTCGGTCCAGCTAGCCCAAGAAATAACCTAGTTAATGCCATCCCTTGCTGAGTCCACTCGGGAATGCATCCTTGGAGTTTGGCCTTGACGATTTAGAGGATTTAAGTCTATGGTGTTGGATAAATCTCAAATTTTAATAAGGTCTATTTGGAGTCTTCAAGCCCATGAAAATTGGTATGCTGCCTAAGAACATTGTTGCCCTACAGCTAAGCCCGACCTTAGCAGGCGTTGTTTACCATGTTGGCCCATGGGCCAATACTTAGTAATTTTTGTACCAAATCCCTAGAGTGTAAGGCTCACTAGTTCAGCCCATTTGGACACATTTGGATCAATTGAAAAATTAGTCTAGTTAAGTCTATTCCACAAAAACCCTAAGCAAGAGACTTTCACTAAGTATACATGTAACAATAAACCCTAATTAATGTTATTTAATGACGATTAACACTTCATTAAGAAAATAAGTAAGCTAATTATGCTTCCATGTGTTGAGACTTTGTCTTGTTTTGCATGCTAATGTAATCTGAGGTTTATTCAAGTTTCATCTCCTTGTTAGGTTACGCGGAGTAAGCTTGCCAAGTTAGGACCAGAAGTTCAACTCATCCAGGTCTATGAAACCTTTGCTTCACCTTCTGCATGGCTCCTTGAGTGAGACTTTAATGAGTTTTAGATGTAGGATGGCGTATGTTGTATTTTATCGAATCCCTACAATGCAGGGCAATTTGGGCGAGCTTTCCTATAGTTTAATAAAATTTCAAGGATCCTTGTTAGTTCGAACTTAAAATCTATATAAGTACATTCCCAAGCCTATTATATTAGTACACACAGTTTTGTATATTTTATGAAAAAAGAGAGTGAGTGGTTCGGGTTGAATGAATTGCACTAGTACTTCTTTACACTTTAAAGGAGTGAAATGCAAGTAGGGTACTATTTTAATACTTTTCCAAACCACCTGAGTACCGAGGTAGGCAATCTACGGAGGACATGAGGGCATGAGTATGTTCTTTCATTAGGTCCGTTTACCATTGACTTGTCTAGCGTATGATTTCCTTACGATATTCGGCTGCATTGGCCCATACTTATAGCCCAATGTGGCCTATTCTGTAAGTTTTAAATTTTCTTCATAGGTAGTAAGATACCTATCTGCCATTATTGAATTAAAGGTAGTTATTTTGAGACTGGTAATCAACTCGTCTAATTACTGATGATTTTCCTACATCCATCTAGGTGTGTACCCTCTGCATACCCAATGCGGGTGGACAGATTAGAGGGCTCTTGACGAGGGATTGTGCATGCTATATTGTTTATCATTATCAAACCTATGGTTTTTGTGTATTCAGCCTACATATTTTTGATGTATGGTTTGTGTTATCTCATGAGCTCGTGCCCTAAACCTTCCTTGAAAGTTGTACGATTGGATTGATTTTATGTGATGATGGATTAAGCACGTGTTTTTTTGTTAGTTTATTTTTATTATGAACGTTATGCAGGGTGTTAACTCTGAGGGAATTCTAACAATCGTTCATATGGTGAGTAAGTCTCAAAATCCTGGAACATGACGCAAACCTAGTCTAGGTACACGAAACATATTTGGTTGGAGTTATGTATGTGTGTTAGAGTAATGTGGACTAGAAGAGCTTACGGTTCATACCATGTGAAAAGTCATGTGACGACTAGATGTTAGGGTATGACGCCCTAATATTTGATGATGCCTTTGTATATTTAATTACCGTTTGCGGGTATGTGGAATAGATAACCACAACCCATGTACTACACATAATAAGTTCAGTATCATCAAAAGAATAAGAATACCTAACTCAAGGATGGAACTAAGCATAACAAGTGGACCATGCATCTGTATCTTTAAAGATAGCCTCTTAGCTACATTGGGGGTTTTACCTTCGTTTAAGACAAAGTGATCATTGCATCTGTAACGTCATCCTCTTAGTTGCATGGATGTGATGCCTCTCTCGTGGCTTGGAGTTCTCATGTTAGGAGCCTTTAAGTTTAAAAGTCTTCCTATGATAGTATGGTCAGCATGTATTTTATCAAAATCCGGTAAGGTTGTCTGTCTTAACCCTCCTTAAGGGTTTAAATCTGCTTTCGTAAAGTTTGTATGATAATTGCCCAATTAGTAGCTTTCCAAATTATAACATCAAAATTTTGTTTAGGCTTGAGCTGAATTGGGGTGTTACAACCCTTCATTAATTTAATTAATATGCATTAAGATTCATGAAATGCTTACGTTTAAACCCCTACCCATACACTTCCTACATATTCTTCCATTACACTTGTATTCTATTTATGATTGTATCTTATAGATATCCTACAAACAATGTATAATCTATTTATTATTTAATTAATTATTTAACATTGCTTCTCTTCGAGACCTCACTATACTTGAAAAATTAACCAAATAAATAAAAGTATTAAAAATAAAAAAAATACAACTCTCATGAATGTGCCGATAGTAATTCAAATGGATGCTTTCAATGCCCTATCTGCTCAGATGGGAGACATTGAGCAAGCATATGCAAAAACATGCACCCCAAGACTCAGGACCATACCTAGGCAACACAAGTCTTACCCTATGATATCTATAGAAATGATCATTCATAAGAATAATGTCCAAAAACATAAACATCCGACTTCATTGGCAATTACAACAGGGGGTCAGAACAACACTTACAATCCTGGTTGGAGAAACCATCCAAATTTTGGATGGGAAGGTAATCAAGCTAGAGGTCAAAAAACTACAAGCACATACCAAGGAACCACCAAGATTTCAAGCCCAAGTACAGAAAAGAATGTAGCCACTTGTTGAAAAGAAGCTGTCTATGGAAGACATGCTCATGCCGTTTATGCAGACGTAGCAACAACAAATGCAAACCAAACAAGCCTCCATCGGAAGCTTGGAAAACCAATTGGGGCAATTAGTAAGTGCTCTAAACAATAGACTACTTGGAAGTCTACCAAGTGACACACGAGTACCAAGGATAGAAGATGATAAGAAATGCAAGGTAGTATAGTTAAAAAGTGGGAGAGAGTTGTCTGACCCTTACAAGTGTCAAAAGCCACAAAATACGTAAGGTGGAATCTCATTCATAGAAGAAGAGATGAAGATGGATGGTTGGAAGTATAGAAACCAGTCCCTCGGCCAAAGCCAGCAAAGAATGTGTCTAAGCTTCCTTATCTATAGAGGCAATAAATGCTCAAGATGAATCTGAAGTTCCAAGAGTTTCTGAACATTTTAAAAAATTTAACCATAAACATTCCTTTTGTTGAGCCACTGGAGTAGATGACTAGCTATGTAAGATTCATGAATCAATTTTTTTCCAAAAAGAAGAGGCTAGAGGAGTTTGAAGCAATAATAGTTAATGAAGAGTGTAGTGTAGTGTTACAAAGGAAACTACCCCAAGGTTGAAAGAACTAGGGAGGTTCATTATTCCCTGCTCTATTGGATCAAATTTTCCATACAAAGTCCTTTGCGATCTGGGCGATAACATCAACTTTTTGCCATTGTCCATCTTAAGAAACTGGGGTTAGGAGAGGTAAAACCTACCATCGTAAAATTACAGCTAGAACAGCTAACAAAGATAGGGTTTCTTGAACTATTGCAATTTATAACAAAAAGCTGACAAGAACCCCATACATAAGGTGCTAGTGATCCAATAACTCAACAAGGTGTTTCCAAAGAATTTATGCGTTGCAACCATGCATGTAAGAGTTTTAATGGAAAAGAACTAAGAAGAGGTACGAAATACTTACACCACAATGGAAAGGCACCGGAGAGGAGGCAAGGAGGAGTGGACTGCTATGGGAAAATTTTCTCTTCCTTTTCCCTTTTTCTCTCTCCCCCTTATTCCATGACCCCCTCTCCTATATATATATATATATATA
>JAVDBV010060740.1:0-10532 GCA_032619315.1 Piper longum
ATATATATATATATATATATATATATATATACACACACACATAGATTATGTTATTTTTATTTTTAGTGTCAAGATATTCGGACCTTCGGTTTCCATACCCAACATCGGAAGTGATGAGGCCCCATTATATAGTGGACATAGAATATATAACTGGGCTTGCTAATGAGTTATGGGCCGATGTTGCTATTGACGAGATGGGCCTTTAAATCTTGGGATACAAGTTTGATTCGGTTGGAGGATCGGCGACCTTCCCGCGCTTCTCTTCCTTGCTGTCTGCTCGCCAAATCATGAGCTCGAGCTCATTTTCATGGTGATACTGACTCCAAAACCTCTTCAACTTCTTAGGCTATGCTCCCCCCTTCTTCTACTCTCCTCTTTCTCACCCGAGTTAACCCATAACGAGTATGGCCACCCCAAAAAGGCCCTTGCATTTTGCAATTCCAAAATCGCCGAATGTGGAAGAAATGGTGATGTTGCGGGATCATGTCAGATAGGGATGTGGTGTTTTGGAGCTCAATTCTTGATGGGTACTGCAAGGAGGGCAGAATTGAGGATGCATGTTGTGTTTTTTAGAATATTCCAGAGATAAATGTGGTGTCGTGGACGTCTATGCTGGGTGGGTATTTGAATTGTGGAATGTGGATTGAAGGGTTTGATTTATTCTCCTGGATGAGGATAGAAACAGGGGTGAGAGTCAACGCTACCACCCTCACTGTAATCTGTGATGCTTGCACTGAATCTCTTAGGCTTAAAGAAGGAATACAGATTCATGGACTTGTGCTATGAAATGGTTTTGTGGCAGATCTCTTTTTAGGTAATTCAATCATAAACATGTACTCGGAAATAGGTTTAATGAGTGATCCTTTTACTTTAAGCAGTGTCCTCAGTGCACCAGCTGGCTTGGCTGTTCTGAACCGAGGAGTGCAGATCCATGCTCAGTTGTAAAGCTGAGTTTGGAGACTGATCTTTCTATCCAAAATGCACTACTATTTATGTATTCCAAGTGTGGGAACTTGAGTGAGGCTCATCTAGTTTTCTCTAATATTGGTGGGAAGAACCTGGTTTCCATGAATGCCATGATCACTGCTTTTGCTCATCATGGATTTAACAATGAAGCGTTGAAGTTATTTAAAGATATGCGTTCAGGTTGCCACGAACCAAACTGTCACTTTCTTAGGAGTTCTATCAGCTTGTGTGCACGTGAGGCTGGTGGAAGAAGGATTACACTATTTTGCGACCATTATGCTGTGGTAGATCTCCTTGGTCGGGCGGGAAGAATAAGAGAGGCAACTCACTTGATAATAGGGTTGTTCACGAGTCGAGTTGACTCGCGAGTTTTAATGAGTCGATTCGACCCAGCCCGAACTTGTTATATTTATAATTCGAAATTTATAATTCGACTCAACTTGGTATTAAACGAGTCGATCATGAGTTATGTCAAACTCGGATCGACTCGACTTGATTCAGACTCGACTCATAACTCGATTGACTCGTAACTCAAATAGGCTCGACTCGACTCGACTTATTGCTTTCAATGCAAGACGTTTCACATCCTCTCATCTTCAAAATATCGATAGAAATCAGAGATAATCACGAACTTGTGGAATCGATTAAAACTAGAAAATCTACAACTCAAACCGATCAAGAATATCTACAATACAGATCAAGAAAATGCATAAGCTGTAGATTTTCTACTTGCTCCCTTGCTCGAACACCAAAACCCCCTAAACACTATAACCATCTACGGATCAAGAAAATGCACAAATTGTGAATCGAAATCAAATCCACTACTTATAATAATCAACAACAAAAAAAACAGCAAAACCATTAGAATCGCACAAATAAATTCAGCAAATAAATCGACGAGGATGGTGGGGATGCCAAACAGTGTAATGCCGCCCACTCCTCCTCCGACCTGGCCGGAGTTGTGGGGGTGGTGAAGGGCGGAGGTCGTGGCGGGTCCGATGTAGGCAATGAGCTTCGCCAATCATCGCCACTCGCCGCTCGTCGCCAATCGACTGTCGCCCGACGCCCGACGCCCGTCACCGCCCGTCTCCCGTCGCTGCACGTCTCTCTCCCGTTGATGGTAGCAGGCCAGCCACCGCCACAGCCGCCACAGCCACCCAGCCGCTCCTTCCCCAATAGCCATGCTAATCGACCTCGACCTCGAGCTCGATTTTTCGTTTTATACGGGCTCAGGTTGAGTTCGGCTTTTCGTTTTTTAAGTGACCCGACTCGAAACTCGAAATTGGAAAAACTCAACTCGAACCAAATAAAACTTGAATTGATTAAAATTATAAACGAGCCGGTCACAAGTTTTGAAAAACTCGACCCGGACCGGCCCGTGAACACCCCTAGTTGATAAGTTCCATGCCATTTACACCCCATCTGCTATGTTGGGGAGCCTTGATTAGTGCCCCAACGACTTCTATAGTTGCAGCCGGACAGTGCAATTCCCTATCGAAAATGTATTCAGAAGTTGGTCAAAAAGAGGAAGAGGAGAGCCTGAGAAGTATAAAGAAGAAGGGGCGTGTAAGAAAGAACCCTGGCCGCAGTTGGGTAATAATGTGAAGTTAATTAGTTCCATTTTTTTTAGGCAGGTGATGCTTGAGGCAGAAACTCATGGGATGTGTTAAAGGCAGATTACAAGAGAAATAAGTAGAGCAGAGTGCTTCTCGCATTCACAGGATGTAGCATGAAACACAATAGGTCAGTTTCGTTCTGCTAGATGTGGTAGGTTTTGCAGATGGTAATGTCATGTGATGATATCCTTCTGAAGTCTACAGTTTCTACATGTCTGGCCAGAAACAAAAGCAAAATGCACTACATTTTACAGGAAAGCAACAAGACACCAACACATCCGACTAAGGCTGTTTTACGTAAACAAAAATATTTAAATCTCACTAATGTTCAAGTCAATATCAACACTTCAAACGACACAGACAAAAATCCAACTTCACTATGTGCAGCATGAAACGGATGAGTTTGTTATGCAAAAGATCCCACCCTTGAATGCAGCTTTGATCTGGCATCTTCAAACACTTCAGAATCCTCGTACACGTCTCCTTCAGAACTCAGGCAAGGAGGTACGTACGCTGCAA
Organism: Piper longum; assembly: GCA_032619315.1. Lineage (NCBI taxonomy): Eukaryota > Viridiplantae > Streptophyta > Magnoliopsida > Piperales > Piperaceae > Piper > Piper longum. The sequence goes on from JAVDBV010060740.1 coordinate 3,102, forward strand.
AAACAGTTTCCATGTTCGGTGCTTCCTTGTTCTGGGCGATCACCTCCACAGGAGTGAATTGGAATGAACGGTAGAATTTGTTGCTGCTGACAAATGCGAAAACGAGGGAAAGTATCGGCAGGGGGATAAGAAGTGCTCCATAGATGAATTTCTTGATGCCGAAGTAACCAATCATCACTAGCTGATATAGCAGTAGAGATGCTACAATGCGTTTATGCAAGTGCGGCCACATTCGTCCGTAGCTTTCGTACGAGGGGACGTTAACTTTTAGTGCCTACAAGGAAATAAAGTTCTTAATATCTTCTCCGTTTGACATTGCGAGCACTACTTTCTCAGGGACAGAATTTTGGCATTACCTGGTTGCGAAGAATGAGCCACCCAATCCCAAAGTAGGCGACCCCAAATGGAATGATTAGAGGAGCGATCACGGAGTAGCATAGAACAATTGTGATAATTAACATGTCGTTGGGAACCTTTGTATGATAGCCAAAGTCCCCTGGAGCCCAAGCTTCCTTTATCTCGTCTTCTGTTTTGCAGAGGTACTTCCTTTTGAGATGGTAAATAATAAGAGGTACCAGACGAGACAGCTCGAGCCCATAGCCGACAAAGAATCTATAACACCAAGCACAAGGTTAACTCAAAATGTAGTATTGGAGTGCCATATTAAAATTTCCGAGCAAAACAGAACTTACTTGAGGGCAACAAAGGTAAGGAAAAAAGTTGCACTTTTGGGCAAATTCTTTCCAAGCATATCCGTGACTGAGTCGGGATGTTTTACGACAGTCCTGAGAGAACTAATCAAGGTGCTTCCAATTGTGATCCCAATGAAGACATTGAACACTATGAAGTAGAAATATTTCCCTGACGTAGCTCTCACAGCGTGGCTTTGAGAAGGTATCCCTTCAAGCTTCGATAAAAACATGAGCAAACTTGGCAATATTGCCATGAACACAATTAGTGCAAGCTGAGGAAGAAAAGCTTCTAAAACTGTCTTAATTGCGGGCACATCAACTATGACTTTAAGGAAGGGCAGCAACTTCCGAAGATTCTTTAAAGTTGTGATTGCAGAGATAGCAACAATGGGAATCATGTAGAAAAATACCATCAAGAAGACAATCCCGTAGACTGCGTACTGTCGAATTAGCCTTTCACAGATATTGATCGGAAGGTTGTTCCAAATCAGCTGTCGGGATTCAGGAGCTTCACTTACAGTCCATGTGTCTGCATTGGGAGAATGCAAAGTTTGGCCTGCAGCTATAGCAACCTGCTTGCTGTTGAAGAAAACCAGTGCAGCTCCAATCTGTCTATCAGTAAGGGTCGTCTTCTGCTCTGTTTCTAATTTTGGAGTCAGCTCTTTGATCTTCTCATTGCAGAACTCTATGGTGTCTACTTTCTTCCCAACCAGGCCAAGGAAACCAGTTCGGTTTGTGGGTCTTGTCCCTGCAGGCTTGCTTGAAGTTTTTGATTCAGCAAATACAACTTCAGCACGGGCAAGTTTCTTCTTGTATGTTTTCAGCTCCTCGTAAATTTTGTCAACCTGGGTTAGGGTTTAAGATATTAATCATCACTTTTTCCTGCTAAAATTGAACTCTCCTATTCTACGACCAAGTGAATTGCATTAATTGATTTATGAACTTGATTCATGGATATATCAACTTTCGAAGAACACAAAGAATAATTACCATTTTGTTGTTTGTTATCACCAGTGACCGGTAGAAGTTGTCTGGATAAATAGATCTAAAGTACGAATCAACCTGCTCCTTGCGTGTTTGGCCTTGTGGAGGTGGGGGAATATCTCTAACAAGAGCTGTAAATTGCTCTGGTTTGTGCCCATCAGCCGCCAGAGCAGCAGCTCTAAGCCGAGTTACATGTTTGTATGATCTCCATAAGATGTAGAACGTAACAAAAGTCACCCAATATGTTGCAATTAGAAATGCCCACAACCTATTGCTTCTTTGCTGAAATTCAAAAACATCAAACATGAGGAGGTGTGAGATTATATTATATAATGATTTAAATATTAGTAACCAGAAATAACTATAATGACTCACTGTGATGTTGCCCATGGCTAGGTACTCAAGTTCAGAGAATGTCCCGTTGCTGGTACCCTCACTGTTATGTTTGATGCCCTTGTCGGTTGCAGCAACGGGAAGCAGAACCGGAAGGAGCACGATACCAGACAAAACCAATATGCCAAGGACTGAATTATTTAATATAGAAGATTAATTAGGTCGACATTTTAACAAGAAATCGGGTAATATTTACAGCTGAATTTATACATAGTCTGCCCATGGAGGCAGATTTTTTATGTAAAACACCACAGAAAAGATAATGGTCGGTAATATTCTCAAAATGTTTCTATCATGTGCTAATTAGGCAGAGTCTGCACCTCTCCGAAGAAATCACCATATGAATTTTCCCAATAACCAAAAGGCATGCATTTAAATGGGGGAGAGGTTGCATGATAGAATATTCAGAAAAAGAAAACTAAAATGCCCCAAAATGTTCCTCTGCACTTCAATGTCTCTTGAGAAGAAAACCCCCTAGCAATATCCTTACTACTCTCAGTTAAAATGAACAAGACAAAGGCAATACCTGAGGTCATGAACACAAAGTAGACGGCAGCGTCAACCCCAGCCACAGCAATAACATCAGCTTCCGAGGATCTAAAGGCCTCCCCGATCCAGGCAAAAGGGTTCCTCGTTTTCTTCCCCTCCCATGGATCCAACCCCCTCAAAATCCGGTTGGGGTAGTAAATAACAGTGTTGGAGGGCTTGCGAGACAGCCATGTGAAGATCAGCATAAGCACCAGGAATATGATGAAAGAGGTGCCAAGTGACGTCAGGAAGGAACTGAAATCCATCTCCTCCCCCTCAACCAAACGACCTTCCTCTTCCAACCACCTTCCAACAGATCGCAGAGACGAGTAGAGGGGGTGGCAGGCAATATAAGGAGACAGGAAGGTAGTTGGCAGAAAGTAGCCGTTGAAGCCGGGTCTAAGTAACTGCTGTGTGGTAAGAAACTGACATTGACGTTACCTCTTCTTTACACCACCAGATTGGATGACAACAGCGCCTACTTGCACTACTTGTTTAATCCAATATTTAATATACATAATGCATTATAATACTTGGGTCATGACATGATTAAGAATGACAACTCGCAGTCTATCTCCTCATGGAAGGTCTTCAAGAATAAGTTTCCTATGGGTGGCCATATCACAAAGCTTTAAAGAAGCAAAAATATCTGGGCGCCTCATCAAAAGCTTGTGGCGAGGAGAGCCCGAGTATATTGTAAGGGGTAAATACGTCATTTGGTGTTGAAGCCAAAGCTTTATCCGTTTACACGGGCCCTCCCAGTTGTATGAGATTGAAGCTTGCCCAGAGAGGGAAGTAGGATTACTTTGTGTGGATTGAGACACACCAAATGCCTTCCATGTTCTCTCTTACCGACACTTTGACCGTTTGCTTTGTCGACACGTAGGACGTAGTTGTCGACCTCGTGAGCACCACGTTGCCATCTCAGATGAGCCGTGGGAAGGCTAAGGTGTTTCTTGGGGCCACATCTTCGAGAAAGGGGGTTTCATTGATTGCATCCAAGTATGAATATTGTAGATTATTTGAGCTATGGAGACCATCAGTGGATGAAGATGGGAATTGGAATTAGTGTTTTGTATGGATTTGAGAAGGAAATGGTCCATGCCTCCATGCCTCACACAGATGGGAGGAAAGAGATGGATGAACCTCATATCTTTCCCTTATTACTCTACTTCTTCTGATGCGTGTAGCTTGCGATACCAGTTTCCCTGTGCAAGGAGTTTTAACTGTTGCAGAATTGATGGGCCTAATGGTTATCTGTCTTTGTCCCTGCTCCAGCATTTCCATCAATGGTACTCTGTGGGACTTGTCTCAATTTTCTACAGATAATATATTAGTCTCCGGTTACACGCCATGCTCCTCACTCGGCCTCTACCAAGTTGCTCACCCGCCATTTTTATTGCTCTTCCATCTTCTTTCACATGTGTGTCGACTCTTCTTTCTTCTTTATCCATGTCGGCAGGCAGGTGTTCATTCATTCGTTTTCCGGTTAAAAAAAGTATATATCTGAGCGAGTCAATTAGTACATGTGATATTGAACTTACGAAACAAGTAAAATGAATGAGACGTACAAATTTTCTATATATATATATATATATATATATATATATACATATAGTCTTTTCCTTTGGCAGAAGGCCGCAAGGGCTGTAATTAGGTGCTAAGTTCCACTGACCGAGAGAGTAAGTAGCATAGACAATTAACGCTGGGTACACTCCATTGATGAGTATACAACAGCTGCTTCTTTTGACCACTGCTCAGTTTTTTTTAATACTGAAAGGAGCAAAGTCAAATGACTGTGTAAGCTCCGCGTGCGCTGCGCAACGGGTGGCAAGTCTAAAGTTCGTTGCCTCCATATCTTTGGCTAGTTCGATTGGATATGTTTGATGACCACTCACTACAAAAAATGAAAATTGAAATGGCCACGGCTGTACCATGAATAGTGGGTAGAGGATTGCTTTTGCCCACACCAGCTGACCGTGGGCAGGCATTCAAATGTTCATGCACGTTGCATGGTGCGCTTGAACTACCACCCTGACAATAAATTAATAATGCGGGCATCAAAAGATGAAGGAATTCCCGCTCGTGATCAGGCTCACATCCGCCGCCCAAACGGTCTATGGCCATGGCCGACCTCAGCTTCATCTTCCCGCTGGCTTCATTCATAGAGAGAGGTGAGATGGTGGTGATGGTGATAGGGTTGGGAGGTCATCGGAGCGCGCGAGAAAGAGCGAGAGGGAGAGCTGCGGAGCTGTGGGTGGGGGAGGGGGACGGGGATAGGGACGGAAAGGGTGCCATCGCCGACGAGGCCACCATTTCGTACCAATGTTGAACATCGACGAGGTGGCGGTCCGCCGGCTTCGCTTCCCCGGTCTCCCCGCCAGGTTTTGATCCCCACCTGTTTCCTTGTAGTTTTGATTTCAATGTGTGATTTTCGATGTTGAATCTCGGCTTTCGATTAAATTTCTTATGCGTTACATATATGTGTTGAATCTGAATGTTGTGAGGCCGAAGATGAGCTGACGAGTAAGAGATTTTGATATTCTTTTCTTTTATGTTGTCTGAACGGGTAGAAACTAGAAAGTGAACTTAAAGTTAGTAACAATTCTGAGCCTATTGATCATCGCTACCTATCATTTATAGTTTTTTTTCTCTTGTTTTGTTGATTTTTTATTGCTTTTACAAAATTTAAATGTCAATGTTGAGCAGAAGTTTGTTGCTCTTTACCCAACATTTTCTACATGACCCATATGAGGCGCCTAATGTCAAATCAAATATATTACTTGCAAAATTGCATCATATTAGTGATCCATTTTTCTAATGTTCCGATCTTTTTATTTTTAGGTAAGTGACAGTGCCTTAAATAAATGTGCCTAATATCCAATATCCTTGTCAGACAATGAGGTCTAGCACACAGGGGTTGAGTTCAGAGAATGCACAGAGGGGTTATTTATGATATAAACTTATATATGATGCGATCTTTTGAGTTTTGCTGCTATGGTGGTAAACATTTGTCAAGTTAGGAGATAACATATATATGATGTGATCTTTTGAGTTTTGCTGCTTTGGTGGTAAACATTTGTCAAGCTAGGAGATAATATTCTCATATATTATCACCAGGTGATGCTCTAAAAGTTGATCAATTATCAAATATATTGAGCTATTAATTATTGTGAAAAATTCTTGGGGAATATAATTTGCAAATGTAAGTTTGTGTTCTGGTAGAAGCTAGGACATTGCTATGAACAGTTTACAGTATAATCATATTGGGTCTACTTCGATAATTAGTTGATATTGTATAGCTTAAAAGGCTTTGATATGGCTTGAGTTCTACTGTAGTGGGCTTGTTTGTGACTGGACCTAGTATAAGAATGTAATACTCTTTGTAATCAGTAGATTGTTGAATTGAATTTTCCATTGCCAATAGGCATCTTCTTTTTCGGCTCTAGCCACTCTTTTCTTCGACCAGTTTCTTCGGCCACACTCCTTCCCCCTTTCATTATGTATTATTTTTCAGATTAAGAGGTTACAAGTTACGCCTGCAACTAACAATACTCTTAAAACCAAGTAATGAATGACTCATTATTAATCTATTTAGAAAGATAGGATTAACTGTGTCAACCTGTGCATTCTAACTTTTTAACAGTGACATACTTTGTCCTTAATGATTTTCTTATAATTTTTGAAAAATTCAATCTAATCTCTCGCGTTCTTCTCAGTAGTCTTGTCAAGATATATATATATTTCTTTTTGTTTATTTGGTATGTTACAGGTTTGCACATTTTTTTTACTTACCTCATTTGATTCGACACTGTGGTAGACACCTTAATAACATAGTCATCCCAGTTTATGACAAGTTCAATGATGTTACTGTTGGATCTATGTCTTCTTTTGTTGTAACTATGTCGCATGCAAGAAGCTGCTGGTCGGTGCATCCTATGAGCAACTTGGTTTGTATGTTGGTTTTTATGTGCATGGTGGGTGTTAAGTCAAGTTTTAATTTTCAATATTCAGCCATCTGTTTCTCTTTATGCCTTTTTTCGCCATTTTCTAGACGGTGCTCCCACTCGAGGATCACAATTCAGAGAAATTAATGTTTTTAGTTTTTATTGGTCATATTTAAGGATGTAAATAAGTCAAACTAGTTCGCAAGTTTTTTACGTTTGGTTCGATTTGGCTAGAACTCGTGTTGTAACACCCCGACTCGGCTCACCCTTGAACCGACATGAAAATGCTACCGGTGACCGAACCGTTTGATAATCTACTAGATTCGGTTAAGCCGACCCGGATCTACTCTCGGCGTCTTAAGATGAAGACCACATATGCCCTCTATTCATTATTCACATCATGACATTATATCTTAGCATTTAATCATACTATCATGCTTTTCATTACCTTACATCAGTTTAAATATAATAAAAATATAAACAGAATATTAAACATTCAGTCACCGAATACATGTGTGTGTGCAAAAGACCTCACTGCTCCTCCGTCCAGACTGGCACTTCTATCTCATAATCGTCACCTACATATAGTACAAAACCGTCAGTAACGAGCGTTACCGGTCCGGAAAATAACTAATATCAAACTGGCACAGGAGAGCTAACCATCCTGTTGAATATAAATCATATACTTCCTCAAGAACTCTCACAAGGGCACTAACGGGAGCCGTCGCCCTCGAGCGGCAGCGTCCCCTATCCATCTCATTCTCTTTCCTTCGCTATCTCGTCTTGCATCAAATCTCATTCTCGCGTCTTGCGTCAAATATCATTCTCGTTCATCTCAGCCCTCTACGTCCTCCATATTACTCCTAGCCTTGAGCCGAAGGCCGAGT
>JAVDBV010060742.1:0-11412 GCA_032619315.1 Piper longum
AATATTGTGCTGGTGATGATCATTTTGAGCAACGCCATTGCTTTGTTTCTAGTCCTCGTCGCTGGCTATATGTACTGCAGCTACCGGCAAAGAAGACAGGACAAGCCAAAAGAGAGGAGCTACAGGCATAGACAACAGGGGCAATGGGAGGAATACTGGGTAGGAGACAAGGGGCTCCAACACGAGGACCTGCTCCAAGCTTCGGCGGAGATGCTGGGGAAGGGGTGCATGGGAACGACGTACAAGGTAACGCCGGAGGGTGGCCGGAAGGTGGCGGTCGTCAAGCGGGTGAGGGCCATTGGGGAGAAGTGGAATCGGAAGGAGGTGGCTCAAATCCTCGGCGCAATTAAGAAGTTAAAGCACAAGAATCTGGTGGAGGTTCAAGCGTACTACTGCTCCAGAGAAGAACTGCTTATCGTCTCTGACTTCTTCCCCGCTGGCAGCCTCCACTTTCTCCTCCATGGTCAGCTCATCCACACCATTTCTCGATCACGTTCACACCTTTTCCAGCTTCTTGACTCTGATTCAGCCTGTTCGTCGTTTCGCAGGAAACAGAGGGCCGGGAAGGATGCCATTGACATGGACGGCGAGGTTGAGACTGGCCACAGGGGCGGCGGAAGGCCTCGCCTTTCTCCACGAGAAAAGGTGCGTCCACGGCCACCTGACCTCCGCCAACATCCTCGTCGACGGCGATGGCGAGGCGCGGCTCTCGGACTTCGGGCTCCACCAGCTACCGCCGGCCACCGAGAAGGCAGACGTCTACGACTTCGGAGCGCTCCTCCTCGAGCTCCTCACTGGCAAGGCTGCCGGAGAAGATGAGCCGGCAAAGTTGGTCGGTACCGTCGCCGGCGAGGCGTTGGACTTGGAGTTAATGGTGGGGAGCAAGGAGGTGGAGACGGAGATGGCGGCGGTGTTGCAAGTGGGCCTTCTTTGCTTGGCCCATAAGGCCCATGAAAGGCCCACTATGAGTTTGGTGAGTAAGACGTTGGAAGATATCCGATCTCGTGGTGGGCCTTCTCTGCCTGGCCCATGAGGCCGTTCAAGGCCCACTATGAGAAGCCTCCAAGACATGTATGTACAAGGTTTGTTTTCTAACATATTATTATTACACTAGAGCTAAACTGACTGTTTGAATAGTTTTTTTTTGTGTACGAATTAGGGATTTTGCGGGTTTGATTTATTTGGTTGTAAGTTGTTGGATTATTATTTACGTGAAATCCCTCAATTTAGTCCTATATCTAATACCTAATAGAGTGAAATCTTATTTATAAGCGAGAATAAATTGTAGATCTTTAAACTTAGTTCACGATTATTGAAAAGATGGATATAAACTTATTACTTTGTATTTTAGATTGGGTCATTATAATTAATATGAGAGAATATTGGTTTCGTATTAGATGATGCGTTAGATTAAGAATGGTGGTTAAAACTATTGTTTATGGGTCAAAAAAATTACATTAGTTAAAGGTGATCACTGGCCAAAGAAGTCATGTGAGTTAAGCTACCAGTTATAGGTAAAAGAAGTTACATGGGTTAGAGTTGTGGTCACGAGCCAAAGAAATCATGTGCTAAAAAAGTCATGTGGGCTAAGGCTAAGGGTCATGATGGGTCAAAGTGTTAGAATTTTAATAACAAAATTTTTTAAGTTGAGAAGATTATAAAAAAGTTTTAACTTAATTTTACATCTAATTTAATATCTTACATATAATCCTAATTAGAGTAAATTCATATTTATAAATAAAAATAAACTATACATCTTCAACTTTATTAATGATGGTTAATAATATAATTTAAATACATTATATTTTATTTTGACTAGAGTCATTACAATATAGGTGTTGTTTTTAAAGAGACTTTTGTACATCCATAATTATAAAATAGAAAATAGTCACTTGAATGTGATGTGGTTTGTTTGGTGTGAGACCAAGAAATGAAAATTTTATAAAATTAATAAATATTAGTTCATGGCAAAAACGTTATTTATAAAACAAAATTTATCAATTTTCCTATGGCAATATACAAGTAATAGTTCTTTCTGAAAATTAATTTTTAACGGAAAATACGGAGTCTCTTGGGATGAAATGTTACATAATAATTAATTTAAATTTACATCGTCTAATTCTTTATTAATAATAACAAAACAAATTTTAGTATTTTATATTTTTCCATGATAACCAAATAGATCTTAAAAATAAAAGAGTGATGTAACATCTAAAGGCTCAAGCCGACCTGTAACTTCTACATTCTACAGTCTCTCATTTCTCATTCACACTACAGAGCAAAGACCTAAATATTGACAACCTGCATATTCAATCTGTGGCTCATTTCCATCTCTTCGCTTCATGCATGCTATTAAAAAGTCCAATCAAAAGGGTATTCTTTCCTCTTTTTTTTCTTTCCAATCACTAGGGTGTTAATTGCTGTGATAAGAAAACGGCATGAGCTCAGAGACATCCCCAAGTTGTTTTATTTCAATGACAGCATTCTGGTCTATTATGGCAACGAGCGACTTTGATAAAACCCACATCAACCAGCCACTTCTTTACCCATTTCATAGATTGCCCTGCTCATGCACTCTTTGAATCTCTGCTCCTCCCATTCGCTTTTCTGCATTAGGTTTTTGAACAAGGAGAAAGATTAACTTTACAGAAACTATTTAAAATCACTTTTCTTTTTCCCAAGATCAAAATCTTCAATCATGGTGCTGTCTATGGTATTTCAGATTATTGGGAAGGATATATGAGGCTTCCTTTAACGCGGACTTTGCTATATAAAAATAGGCTTGTCGTCAGACTCTCTCTGCTTGCATGTTGGTAAAAAAAAATGATAAAAGAGAGATCAAAGGATTGCATACTGATTATAGATTGATATTTATGATAATACTAGTCATAACCATTAGCCATGCATGCCGCAATCAAGTGGTTTACATCAAAAGAAAATATTTGCGATCAGAGGCCGAAGGACTTGTTCCAAAGGTTGTCAAAGGAATCGCACATACATGTTGAACTAGAAAATTCTACTGGCCTCAAACTACTGAATTTCTATCAATTGAAAATAAATATTTCACCTTGTCGTTTTAGATGGTCGTCGTCAAAGCTTCTAGACAATTATAACATAATTGCACAAAATTAAAATTCCTATCAACACAGCTTGAAATAGATTTGATTGGAAGAGAATTGAGCCATCTCACATTAACTTTGAGTCCAAAGTGCACATTGTTGAACACAGCCGCCTGTTTCAACCGAGTGTTGGCACCCAATGTTGTCAAGTTGCATCCCATGTCCATGGCTTTCAAGCACTCCAACAGCCGTATGACTAGATGTGTCAAATCAGAGACTTCGTTTTTGACGGCTATGTGGACTCCAATTTGTTGTTCCTGGGACGTAGATGCCGGCATCTTGTTAACTAGAATCTCATCTACATCTGCAGTGTTGCTAACTTCTTGGCTACAAGTTTGGTCATCCGAGAGTTGCTTTTGTAGCAGCTGGTTTTTCTCCTCGAGCTCAACCACTTGCCTTTTCAAATCACCCAATCTTTCTATTGTAGTTGACAGCACTGATGCCTTGTGTTTCTTAAAAAAGAAGAAGATGGTATTGCGTGTAAGAAATCGCATATGCCATTAACCATGTTGTCGTAATTTCTACTAATAATTAATTGAAGGGATCAATTCATAAGCTTGCCTTGGTTCCGGGTGGAAGGATTTCCCTCAAAACTCCAAAGAACTCGTTCAACTTCTCTCTTCTCTTGCGCTCGGACATGATATGGTGCATCTGACTCGACATGGGAATGTTCTGCTCCATGACTCCTTCCACGGGCGTTGCATCAATTTTCATGGTGGCCATCTTTCCTAAGAAGGCCATGACACGCTTCATAGCACTCCTGCTTTGTGAAGAAGATGCATATTTTGTGTCAACCACTTGCCTTGGAGCCAAATTATATGGCTTAAAACATCCTTCTCTGTGGCTCTCTTTGGGTTGGCAAGGTCTGGAATAGCTTTGTGTATGAACTGTATTAGATGAGGAGGATGGTGTGAGAGAAGAAATCACAGCAAGCATGGCTTTTGTCATCTCTTCATCAACATGTGATGGAGATGGTAATCTTATCTTTCCAAGTGGACCGATATGAGATGATTGCATAGGGAGCTGGGGGGTACTTGAATTTAGGTGGACTGTTGATGGCCTGGTTATGATGTTATTGTAATGGGCAGAAATCTCGGCTATGCTATCTGTGTTGTAGAAAATGGATGAATACTCTGGGCTACCTATGGACTTGGAAACCAAAGAAGAAGAAGAGGAAGATGGCCGGCTGTACTCGTTTTGCTGCCAAATCTCTGGTTGTAGATTTTGCAAAAAGTATTCGCCACATAAATTCGTCATGTTTAATTGCCAATTATTCTGCTCATGAAACATGAACATATGTAGCAGTTTGATTAGCCATCTTTAGGATCCAAATACCAAAGAAAAGAAACAGCGGAAGATATAGATTGCTTGTTTAGTTGAACATACACTTGTTGAAGTAGAAGCTCCCACCTCAATCTCTCCGCTTTTGCACCGTAAGAATGCAATAGTCTGTCATTATAAACATGAATCCAATAAAGTCGCATGAGCTAAGTAGCAAACACAAACTACATCATATTGTAACATGTCATTTCTTTAGGTAGTGTTGCACAATTCGTCATGATAAAAATTCCGAACCTTGATTCCTGCTCCCTGCAAATAAATATGCATACAAACAAATTAGATCGCGCGGGAGAACCATTTCTTTTTTTTGTAAAAATAAAATACAAAATATTGTCCATGTCATTGGCACAAACGTTCCAACTATATTTTAACTACCAGATAGAACTCTTTTTGCAGTTGGGTCGAGGCCAAACTGGGAACTTGTGAGTCTCTCAATTCCAGGTACGGTGATCCAGCCCTTGTAACTAGCCCAGGGACTCTTCTGCAAGAGTTAGATGCCTGGTAAGAAAATGGTGATGAATCCCTTACAACCAACTTGGCTAAAGTCCATGTGAAGAGGTGCACAGAAATACCCAGATTCAATAACGAAGACAGAACCCCGGTAAGCGTTAAAGAGACCATGAACAACAGAAGAGGAGGAGGGGAAGCCACTGTTATCACTTTCATTATATAATCCGTCTTTACCGACCAGAAACCTGATCAAAGGTTAGCAATGATCATGGCAACTACATTGGTATGCATAACCATCTATGTCATTAACAAAATGATATGGAACAAACAATTGTCGTTAGTACTTATCACAAAGATAAAAGAGTAGTCTTACTGTGGAGGATGGGACGAGTAAGACCACAAGCAAATGTAGGAGCACTCAAGAGCTCCGGCCAGTGATCGTAGGAAAACAGCTCGGGCATCTGCTTCAAGGAAGAAAATGGTGTCCATGAAGATTCTAAGAAGGGGCTAAGAACTTTCGTGGCAAGAAGGGAAGGGTCCAAATAGATACTGCATGAGAAATGTGAATCTTTGCCAACTTCCAACCCCTTTCTTTCTCTGTTTATATCTCTACCTTAACTTGTTGTCTAGTTTAGATACACAGTGTGGATCAAAAGGAGGTGAGTAGGATGCAGCGTACAAAGAAATGGCAAGTTGCATGTAGAAAATCAGAAATGGTAGAGTCAAAGTCTTCGGTTGGATGGAAGACAAATACTTGGGACATGGTCAGAAGAGGAGGCAGTAAATGGAAGACGCTTCAGCACTCTTCTAATTGTGGCCAGATATAATAGACTTAACAATATTTATGTTAAACTCTAAAATATCATTAAATAGTTCTATGTCAATACAGAAAGGAGATACTTAAGACCCATTAATTTTGGCTCGTAAAATCACTGGTAAATTAATGGCAAAATAAACTGGTATATATAAATACCAGTTGTTCTTTGATTGAGCATGATTCAAGAGTCTCAAGAACAAACTTGACTTGGGTGTCCACAAGGAGAATGTTCTATCCCGCTGTGTTCAGTCATGTTCAGACTTCCAATCGGTTTACAACACCCTCTAACAGAACCTGTAGTGATTAATACTGATTACAATACAAAAAGGATAAATAAAAAAGAGGAGATTTCTTGTAGCTTCTTATATCTGCCCAATATAAGAAAGTCTCTGTTTCTTGCTAGAGTCGATAGCCAGATAATTGAAAAATCAGTCAATCTTATAATAGATTGAATCCCAACTAAGATGAACATGACCTGTTCTATTGACTGCTTCTCCCTCCAACATATCCGCAAATGCCTTACATTATATAGAATTTGCTTTCTTCAGTGGGGAGATCAGAAAACTGTTCTTAGTTCCTATTCCCATATAATTCTTCTTTAACCATTACTACTTGGTATGCTGTGGGCACTCGAACAGGATTTTGTTACGACTAGCAATTCGAGTATGATTGTTGTTTGAATCTCATTTAGAAGTAAAAATCTTTTTTTTATTACATGACCATTTTTTTCTTTTGGAATGTGGATTTATTCATGCCAAGTCTGCTGCAGCTTGGAAGAACCCAGTTGGGCTTTTTACTCTGCTCGAATTTTAGCTCGACAAGTACTACAAGGCCCACTTTGGTTTTGCCTTTCGAGATTCTAGGATTTGCTTAATTGGGATCTACGCATACTAAAAAAATTATTAAAAAAACTAAACATTAGGATCTGATAAAAAAGTAGCCAAAATTCCGTGCCATGACCCGTATCAGAAAAATTTTAATTTTATACATAAATTATTATTTGAAAATGATGTAAACGGTAATAAATTAGTATCTTAAATATAAATTCTGATTGACTTTAAAGATATACGTTATTGAATGAAAAATTAAATTTTAATTATTTGATTTTTTTAAGGCACCTTTTGCATTGAAAATAATTTTATTATATTTTTGTAGAGGCATGTGAGCCTCTACAATAAGAGATATTTTAATTATATATTTTTTTAATTTTTTTAATATTTTGATTAACTGATTTTCTTACTTTTAATCTCGAGTATTGGATTCTCATTTTATTAACAAGAATAGTTATGAGATTCGACCAATCAAACTATAATAAAATAAAAAATAAATCAAATTATTATTATCTAGTGTGCCTATCATTAGAATAAAAAATCAGACCACTCATTAAATTATAATTATTATAATTATTATTTAGTCTAACTGAATATTAATTAATATTTATTTATAAAATTAGAATCTATCAGGTAGCCATGCGCATGGTGCGGCAACTCGCCTTTTTTTATATGTAAAAAATATCTTGAAGCTCTTTGAATAAAATTACGTTAAAAAATTATATCACATTTACAACAACAAATAAAATGATCATAACATTAATTTTTTTTATGACTAATAAGTAAAATAGGATAAGAATGGAAATGGAGATTCGTTAGAAGTCTGGATCTTTAGAATGAGAGACTTTTAAATATTCGCTTAAAAAATAAATAAGAATTTTTTTATTGGATAATTGTTTTTTCTTATGTCGGACTGAATTAACATTGATATAAAATAAAAAACCATTTATCAAGTTTTAATTAGATTGGCTCAGTGGGCCCAATAAGCATGAGAATCGCAAGGGTTGTAATCCGAACCTTGCCGGGTTTAATTAACTTACGTGTTTCATAAGAAGTCAATTACGTGATAGATACGAATATATCTTTACAAGCCTTGTTCAATCGGCTTAAAAACTATTTCCAAATAAGTGATTATATATGTTTAAATCTTATTTGATTCCATTAAATGTGGAGTTAAGTCGAATTGAAAGCTTCAAATTCAAATTCAACTATTTTCTTTAATATTTTCTTTGCATGAGAAAATTATACGGGGCCTAAATAGCATATAACTAATTAATTAACAACCCTTTTAAAACTTTACATTTGGGCATAAAAAATAAAAATAAAAATCAACTCACGGATATTTTTGTATCTGCAGTATGAGCCATTAGACTAGAAAAAACGGCTAAATCATAAGTACAACTTTCAAGGTTGAAAAAATATAATAATGTGATAAATATGGACGACTGGATTAGGTTTTTACTGATTTTCTTATATCAACTTAAGCTAATGATAAAATTATCACATTTAGCTTAGCATGGACATGAATGTAGTGTTTTTTTTTTTTTTAGGAGAAGGAATTGAATTAAATGATGCGATTGCATGCATTAGGTATATCTTATACGTATATAGTATTATTACGAAACTAAGGCTAGTGAACATGCATTTTCACCTTCGTCTTTCTTTTATTCCGTAGAGTAGAAGGATTCCTTTACCAATGCACGCCATTGTTAATAAAAAGGTTGTAAAGCTTGCTTTTCCTGGGAAGAACTTCCATTTTATATTTTCTTAAGCTTTTAATAGTATGTGATCAAAGTTATCTTTGTGTTCTAGGCATCTTTATTTATAGGGTTTGGTTGATAACTGTGTGGTTATCTAGTGCTGGTTTTAGCACGTAGTAACCTTTATTAGTGTTGCACACGGGGCGGGTCCGTTTCGATTTTTGGGGAAAAAGAATAAAAGAAAAAGGGCAAAATGTAACACCCCGACTCGGTTCACCCTTGAACCGACCTAGAAATGCTACCGGCGACCGAACCGTTCTCTAAGCTACTAGATTCGGTTAAGCCGACCCGGATCTACTCTCGGCGTCTTAAGATGAAGACCACCTATGCCCTCTATTCATTATTCACATCATGGCATTATATCTTAACATTCAATCATATTATCATGTTTTTCACTACCTCACATCAATTCAAATATAATAAAAGTATAAACAGAATATTAAACATTTAGTCACCGAATACATGTGTGTGTGCGAAAGACCTCACTGCTCCTGCGTCCAGGCTGGCACTTCCATCCCGTACTCATCACCTACATATAGTACAAAATCGTCAGTAACGAGCGTTACCGGTCCAGAAAATAACTAATATCAAACTGGCATAGGAGAGCTAACCCTCCTGTTGAATAAAAACCATATACTTCCTCAAAAACTCTCACAATGGCACTAACGGGAGCCGTCGCCCTCGAGCGACAGCGTCCCCCATCCATCTCATTCTCTTTTCTTAGTCATCTCATCTATTGCGTCTTGCATCAAATCTCATTCTCGTGTCTTGCATCAAATATCATTCTCGTTCATCTCTGCCCTCTACGTCCTCCTTATTACTCCTGGCCTTGAGCCGAAGGCTGAGTACTCTCAGGCAGTCGCTTTTAGTACCCTTTGAACCACAAGTCATGACATACGCTGTACTAAACAGTACCCGTAAACCTCCACGTTCTCCGGGTGTGAAGAACTCAAACGCGGAGTTAGCAGGATCCCTCGGGATGAAGTGGGTCCTCCCCAACATCAACCCGCAAACGAACACATGCCTTGTCTGAACCCATGGCCGCCTCCCTCTTTTCACCTCTCACTAAAAACACGAAAAATATATATATAGGCATGGGTAGGGAATTTAATATAATATGCCCGAAGGCAACTTGTGGTGGATCTTGTTTTCGAAAACAAACTCGAGGGATCTCATCCTCGAGGGTTATTCATCTCGGAAAATTGTTCGGCTAAATGACCCGAGTTAAATTGGATCCAATAAAACTCCACTTAACTCGTCCTGCAAGTAGAAAACCCAATATACGATGGAATAAAGCGTAAATCAGGGGCGAGTCCTAAACGGACCTGGTAGAAGCTCCAAGAGTGACATCGCGCCTAGGTGGCGAGCTCCTACTCCGTACTTTCACACCAGAATCAAATACTTATGCCCGCTAACTATATGATGTATCACACTAGCTAATTATCACACACAATTCAATCATCATCAATTAACAATCAAATAATCATAATGTAGAATAATTCTAATTATCCTATTCATACCAAATTTATTATGTATTTCCAATTTACATCGTGGTCACTTATCATGCTCAGCTCAATTTACTTTGTTAGATAACTTAATCTTCATCCACAATTCTCTAAACTCTGTCACTTATCATCTCATTCGTAATTAGAACTTAATTACATCAATCAATCAATCCTAACATGGTGTGCTAACAATCATCAAATCTAAATAATCAAATTAGAGGTAATTATACCTCGCGTCGTCGGCAATCGATGACGGCTATGGTTCCGTTGTGCGTGCATCTTGAACCTCGAATTCGGTGCTCCACGACGTCCGAAGTTCGATCGGGTTCGACCGGGTGAACTCCGTAGAAGACCCAGTGAATTCCAACGAATTCCAAAAATTCTGATTTTTCTGACGGTTTTTCGGCGACTTTTCGGCGGTTTTCTGACGGCAATCGCCGGTGGTGTCTACTGGTCGGATCGGGGCCGTATAGGGTACCATTGGAACCATCTCGACAAGCCCAACATGTCTGTGGTGTCAACGCAGCCGACAGAGGTGGTGTCTCGCCGGAAAATGTCAAAAATAGTGGCGGTGATGGGCGGCTAAATCCGGCCGACTAGGGCGGCGCTCTGGATCAGGGAAGGTCGCTAGGTGGTCGGTGGCGCCGAGGTGACCACTGGACGGTGATGGCGACGGTCACCAGCGGCCCGATCGACGAGGCGAATGCATGGCGGGCGCTGCGCTCGCCGTGGCGATCCCGGCGTCGTGGCGGCCGATAGGTGGCCGGGGCGGCACGACGTCGGCTCGACGGGGCGAACCGGCGTCGGTCGGCGGCCAGGCGGCACCGGCACATGGGGAGGTCGGCTAGGGTTCGTAAAGGGTGAAAAACATCGGGGGTAAAGAAAAAGGATGGAGTGGCATACTTGTAAATAAAACTTGACTCGATTCTGTCTCGAGTCAAAATAATTATTTACTCGCAATAAAATCTAAAAAAAATTTAGAAAAATCGGGAAAAATCCCATAAAATAAAACAACACACAAAATCAAAATGACATGCTCTATAAAGGTCAACCCACCCAAACTACCCGTAACGCGTTCTAATGCGATAAACGGCCTAAAACTATTTCTACGATCACAAAATGAAAAAAATCTAAAATCGTCAAGTGTATGCTCTCGTGCATTTCTGATAACTCATTCTCTTGTCATTCATATCATTATCATCACGTCCTCGCTACACATTACCCTCACAGCTCATACACGTGACCGGTATCGGCTCACTACACGTGTTCTAAAATACATTCAACTCGAATCGACGGCTGAACCGATCGGCTAACGACTATAAAACTATGACTCGAATCACAGGTTTTACACAAAAGGTCACTTACGGCCTGTGGGTATCACATTGCCACTTATATTATCTTTCTTCCTCCATAAATGGAGCAAAACTACAAGGTCTTGTGAGTTCAAAATAATTAACATAATTAATTTCATTGATTTCAAAAACCGTTAGCTACATCTACTGAGAAATTTTAGTTTATAATAAACGTTTATTAAGTTTGACGTTCTTATATTTTTGCCGTTCATAAACTTCAGACACACATACATATATA
>JAVDBV010060744.1:0-13943 GCA_032619315.1 Piper longum
TGGACGGTGAAACGGGGGGTGTTGATATTTCTCTTGCAAATATCTCATCCATATATATCTTCTCCCTTGTCATCGTAGTGTGTCTAGTATACGTCCAGATACATTCGCCCTCCCTCTTGTTGTCCAAGTCCACTGCTACGTCTGGCGGGTCCAACGCTGTCAGGTGTATGGTCTCGCTTGTCCTTTGCAAACCAGTGGAGCATCAATTTTTTATTTCTTTCGTAAAGCATATAATTTGATGCCTAATCTCCTGACGACCATGATTAGTAAATCACCACACGTTCATGATTCTAAAACCCAAGTTTAGTGGTTTACATGGGTTGCCCAAGCGGCAAATGGTACCCGGATGGCCTCGATGACTTGCTAACTGTTAACCATGCAAACTCGGCTAGGCCACCGCCTTTTGTTTTGTTTGTTATATCAAGCGAGGCCACCTCTTTGATTCAGTTTAACAATGGCTTGAATAAGATGTGCTCAAAATTGTAATACATGGTTCCCAGTTTTCCACCGGAAAGGGGCCCAAGCCTTATCTCGTGCACAGGATGCGAAGAGCCTGACCTGACTTGGATGATTTGCAACCTTTTCATTCCATCTAGATACACCCAAGTGCAAAGCTGTAGAGATGCAACTGGCATGGACCTCTGGATTGTCAGTACGAACGTTCAAATTTTTTTGCTTTAGAATTAAAAACCACCAAAAATTTATTAAGACAAAAGCTTTTTGCCTTTGCTTCCATGGGTAATGTATATTTACGAACATAAGCATATGTATTGTGGCAGAGACTCTGACTTGAACAGGGACGTGGTAGTGTAGCCCCTGGAGCTTCTGAAGAGTCCAGACTCAAAACAGTGCTAGAACTTCAACCCTCCCTTCTGGATTAGGTGATTTATTTATAAGAACAATTCTTTTGGTTATTACAAGGGTGAGAGGTTCAGGGGTTACTGTAGCAATACTTGCAGAAAACTTCATGTAGTAATTTCCCGAGTGGTGTAAATCACTTTAAGCAAAAGTGATTAAATTAATTAATACAATTATTTTTTAAATATTATTAATTAAGGTGATTTCTAATAATTATAAATGTGCTATATGGAATTTACTGTAGTAAGTGCTATAGCAGATCCCTACCCAGGTGTGAGATGTACACAACTTCATGCCCATGCTTATTATCATGGCGAATCGATTTAAATCAATACGCCACATATTGAACAGGTGATTTTGAAAAAAAAGAAATTGAAAAGGTGGGGACTAACAGTACCACCGGGCCACTCTTTTTTGTTTTGGGGCGTATCTGGATCCATGGCTGTGGTCTCTCTACTTCAATTGTGGTCTGGTTGCGTCTAATTCAATCGTTCATTTTTATTTTCTGTTGTTTAACCTGAAGTATTATTCTTTTTCATCTTAAAATCTTCCAGTATTCTCCTCCTTGATGTGAGCATATACTAAAAAAATCTACAGGGAGATTACAACAACACGACAACAATCCTAGCATTTGGGAGCTTTTCAATCGCTTCATAATGGTTTTCCCTTTGTTGCATGGGAGGGTCTGTTTATATATATATATATAGGCATATATGGAACTCCAATTTGTCTCCAAAAAGGTAATAAAGAAATTAAAATGGAAATAAAGATGTGGGTTTTTTTTTACTATTTCTCCAAACAATCCAAACCCCTCATCGCTCAATCTCTTTGGTATTTTATTATATATGTTTTCTTTGATTTACCCACTTCCGCTTTATTTTTCAACCAGGAAACCATCACGGTTATTTTCTTAAGTATATCTTAAAGTTGATATGTGGACTGGGCTTGTAGTTGTACGTAGTTATCACGTTGGGTTTGAGATGCTAAGTAGTGGTCATGTGTTATAAAGATTTATGAGCCTCGAAACAAAGAAACAAGCCCATAGTGTGGGTGTACGTGGTTAGGATCGGCTCCTTAATTAATTACCTAAATGAAGTTGACATACATCGTTTCTTACACAACTTAATGATTCATTTCGTAATTGGATGGCCTTTATTTTAATCTCTCAAACATACGTAAGTTAATGAAATTTATTTTTTCCAAAGCAAATTAGTTAATGGAAGTCTTACCATCAAGCCAATATGACTGTACCACCCAATCAAACATAACCAAATCATCCTCCATTAAATATCATAAGTGGCAAGTTTAAAATTTCAATGGTAAATATGTGCTATTACTTATACATATTTAAATTTATCTTAGTTAATATTTGGTGGATTCATATCTTAATTGTACCGCTTGATGAACAAAGTTTAGGGTGGGTTTGGTGTCCTAGTGACAAATATCTAATCGATTTTTCAAGTGTTTGTGGGTTAAGTTAGGACATGTCAACCACTATCAGGCAGAAACACAAAAAAGAGATGAATATTGTGTATGTCACATTACTTATATTTAATTAAAATAATCTTACAGTAAATTTACACTCGTAGGAAGAAGTTGGGTATATGAATGCGGATGTCTTTGTGGATCTTCAACATAGGTTAATTAGCCGTTTAGAATGGATGATCAAGGTAGTACTTAGTAGTACCCTCATAAATATACATTTATCGTATTATAGTTAATTTTAAATAATTTCCACTTCATGTTTCTCCATAACTTTATTGGTTTCTCACGTTACTTTAAGTATAGCTCTATTTAATTTTAAAACTGATGATTTTGATAATGAAGTATCTAATCTAACTTGAACAAAAAGTCTCAATATCTTTTTAATTAAGGATTTTTTTACTTATTTTTAGTTATTGTTAAGGATTCAAAGTATACAATTATGATTACAATTTAATCGGTGAGAAATCTAATTTTTATTTTAAAAGCACTAACTTGGTTTAGAGTTTTAAAATATTTTCATAATAAAAAAAGTTTAGTTTATAAAAGGTTAAGAGACTTGTGGACTTTCCTAAAGAGAAGGGATAACATTGTAATAAAAGAGTGATAAGAGACATGTAGAAGGTTTTCGGTTATAAAAAATTTATATGGCAAAGTGATTTTTTTGGGTTATATTATAATAAATATAGATTGGCTTAGTAAAACTAAAACATGATTTTCAAGCCTCATGCTCAACTCTGTATAAATATTATTTTTTAATCAAAACTTCCAAGAGTTGTTTGATTGACATAAAAGAAATGTAAATTTACAAAAATTTTGAATTGCCATTTGTTTCGCATAAAAAATAATATTAATTTAATGTGTTTTATATACAAATTAATCACAATTATACCCACATGAAAGTGTAAAAGTGGGTCTCATTTGCAAAAAAATTTCGCATGCATTTTTTTAGTTGTGCTTTGAAATAATAAAATAAAGTAGGAATTTTTTTTTGCACATGAGAAACACTTAAAATAAGCATTATTATTTTGAATACAAAGCATATTAAATATAATACTAACTTTTTTAATGAAATTGTATAGTATTTTTTATCAGTTTGACCAATTAAAATTTTCACGTATATATTTTATATTTCTTTGATACCAACCAAATGAATGTCCTATGGATGTAATATACCTGCAACTTAATTTATATCTCCATCATACAATCCTTGGCCTTTTCTCTGCCGAAGTGCACAGGATATGCTTGTGCACGTGATATTGCCAAGTCTGACAAGGAAAACAAGTATATATATCTAACTTGGTTGCCTACAAAAAAATGTTATATGCATTAAAATTTAAATATCTTTATATATCATTGATCATCCTAAAATATAATATATGGTGATAATTTTGAAGGAAAACTGATGTTAAAAGAGAGTATGCAAACGATGCGTGCACTAAACAAGAGGATCAGAAGAGCACGCATGAGCCTGACATATATTAGTACTGAAATCTACCTGCGCAGTTCTTGTAGCATATGGAAGATTGTGCGCTAAATAGTTATTACATCTATGTTGCCGACTATATATATATATAAGATCAATTATCGTTGAACAAATACATTTGTATTCGAGGAAGCTAGTTCGGCAAACAAGTTGTATAAGCATCAATCTATACTATAGGTCACTCAGACTTAACTTGCCTCACAAGCCAAACGGCAAACAGCGCTATCAGATGCATGCAAGTCCTTCATCACAAGTATAACCCTTTGTATTTATTCCTTGATTTCTCTCAACATGAAGAACAGGAGTGACCAAGTATCATGAGCTAGTTGAAAAGCGTCTCAAACATGAACCTCTGATCGGGAACGTTGAAGTTTGCAATTGCTGTTTCGATCTTCTGTTTCAGATGTGATTTCTCGGCTTCATCCTGTACCTGAACATGATCAACGGAGATGACAAGCTTCTCTTATTCCAAAATAGAGTTGAAGAAATGGAGTGAAATGATTATGCACCCACGCATGAGATCTTCCTCCTTAGGTATCAGTACTACTTACCCAGTGACATGACTTCTTGAAAGGACCATATTTAGCTGCTTAATTATCACTACAGATGTCAAATTATTGTCATTGGTACATGTATGCATATTACAATGACAAGAATTCATTATAGTACCATATGAATTATCCTACTTAAGACCTGATCTTGACGTGCAACATATATGATTGCTAATGTATGTTTTTAGTTCATTAATGCTACTCTTGCGTGTTTATAATTAACTGGCCGGATCAAACTATTGCTTGCAGACATGCATATTTAATGTGCTAAGACTGCATGACAAAGCTCCTACCTTATCATGTTTGCAAGCAAGCTCAACGTCATAAGGGTCCTCCAGTGATCACATACAGGTTGTACTTAGCTAGCTAGTCACACCAAAAAATCAATACGAATACGGAAAGAAACGACGCATGACCACTATAAATGAATTTAAGTTGGGTTTTGTGACTCAAGATATATAGTTAGTTAATCAATATTCTCAGCTCTTCGACATGGCCTCTTACATATAATTTATCATCATCCCTCAAACTCTCACTTATTGTGAGAGGATAATTAAGCGTAGTTCTATTTTAAAGATAAGCATAAATTGTTTAAGAATATACTTATTAGAATAATCATCAGTTTTAGCAAATAAACAAACTAACAGTTGAGTGGCCATGATTAATTGTTCAAATATTTATTATGATCTAAATAATAAGAACTTAATTTGCCCTAGGTTGGATAAAGATCGTAGGCAGAAGTGATGTCAAATCCCGACTATAGGAGAATTTGGCACATATATACCCAAGAACGTATATATAGTGCCAGTCATGCATGCACATTTAAACTGTTGTACGTACTAACGCAAATGGGAGGTGAAAGTGAAAGTGCTGTGGTAATAAAGAATGTATGAGTCTCCCAACATGTAGCCATAAATAATCTTCGCAATGATTAAGGAGGTCATACATCATCACCATGGAAATTAAAGGCCCATATTCCTGTTCCCTATAAAGTAAGGTATACATCTTTGGCCTAACTGGCCAAGAAGGGACCCCTGCCGCTTGTTGTTGTTATTGAGCCTCCAAAGGCCAACTATTAGGTTGGAAAAATCAAAAGGCACGGATATACATAGTCCCTAAATATTATGCTGTTTAACAACCCCCAGGTCTACTATTATACGACAGAAATGTCGTACTTGCACACTTTGTTTGCTATTAGCCAATGAGTGTTGCAAATGCCTAAAGATTATTGTTCCCTCAGCTGTTGGAAAATATAAATTGATGCTATATGTTACCTGCAGAGATGATATATGTGCGTATTATATGAATATGAATGATGGTAAGGAGGCTAACCTCTACAAAAATAGTCTTCAAGAGCCTTCCTGAGAAGGAAGTGATGTTGGCAGAGATGATCTTGAGGTGTAGAGACTCGAATAGCTCGCACATGTTCATCATAGTGTCCGTCTTCTTGTTGCAAGTTATGCTGATAATTGAAGTCCTTTCGCCTACGTCGGACACCCGCAGCTGCACCATTTGAGAATATCGTACATATATTAGAATTAACTGCTACTAGATTCGCCGACACCAGTTGGCCAAGATGGTGACAATATTGTATGTACGATCGGATTGATTGGAACAGCTTGTGTTGATGAATGGTAAATTTAAAGGTGGAAGAAGAGATGACTTACTTCGAGCACTTCAATGTTGCTAGAGTCGCCCCTCATGGGATCCACTCTTGTTTTCTTCTTTCTAATCGGTGGAGCACCCATGTTGGGAAGACTTGTAATTTGTAGTTTATTACCGGTCTCCAACAGATCTATCTCTTCTTGGATTTTCCTCTCTTCCTCCTGCAGCTCTTGGATGTAGTCTACGGCGTCCTTTATAATGGAGGCTTTGTCCATCTGCACTTCCACGTGACCCCAATTACAAATTTTGTAAATCATAAAATCATGGGGTCACATAATTGATACAAGAGTTAGAAAAGGGAAGTAACTTCAACCAAATATCAATAAGAGTGGCCTCCAGAAACAGCATGTGATAAGGGAGAGGATTCTCAAGAGATTTGCTTCATTAAACAAATGATTATATTAATGCTTCGCCTCTTTGAGCCACATAAACCACGTCATACAAAAGACACAAAATAATAAAGCAAAATACAAGAACCAAAGCCACCTTTTCATCTGTAAAGTTTATATTATTAATATCATCTCAAACAATATCGTCAAATCACTTGAACTTGATCGGTGGTCCTCTAAAAAATCAAAATTAAATTTTGCTAGAAACGCTTGTATTCGTATTATTCGTCCCTAAAAAAAGTCATACAATATAAATATATATATTTGATGCGTCTTCAAGGTGTCTCCCTAGCGAGGATGGCGGGCTTAATTTTAACGAATTAATTAAAAAGAAAGGCTTGATTTCCTCATCTTACAACAAATTAATTACCTTAGTGATGTTGGGAACCACTGCCCTAAGAGCAAAGAGCCTGTCATTGAGCTTCTTCCTTCTGTTCCTCTCCGACACAATGTTCTTCTTCGCCGTCGACCACGTTGTACCTTCCGACGACGCCGTACCGTCCGGCGAGCTCGACTCTTCGTAGATTCCCTCGTCCCAGCGATAACGGCTGCACAATTCCCCACAACAATACATATATATCAAAACCAAGAAATTAATTTGCAAATACATATGTAAAACCAAGAGCAAGGTGGGATATATGTATGTGGTAATTACTAGCCAAGCTCTTCGTTAAGGAAGAATTTGTTGGCCTCCAAGCAGAGCATGTACTCGTCCTGGTTGTCCATCCTCTCTTCACCTGGGGAATTTCTTTCTTGGCAGAGGTACTGTGGGAGGTCTCCGTGTCTGTGTGCCGTGTCTCTCTCTATCTCTCTATATAGGGGTGGGTTGGAAGTACCCATTTATTATAGTCCGAGCTGAAGTCTTCCAAGAAGGGTGGGCTAAATTGGTGGGGATCAATTTGAGACTCATTCATTGCTTTTTTTTTTTAATTTCCCGTGCTTTATGCTGAGAGTGTAGAAAAATCTACATATTCGTTACGAAGACTTGGACATTTTAATTCATAAGTGTAATGCAATATGGTCCATTATGGATAGTTTAATATCCTCATGTTGGTTTATCTGATGTATCCATTATGTCACGTCCAATTTTCTGATAGAAGATAAATTGTTAAGAGACTTGAGTACACTCGGGACCGAGAACACTAGAACCTCGGCGCTCGGGTGCGACAGTACGTACCAATGGTGGCTTTGAAAATAAGAACCAGCAAAAAAAGGTAGATGAATACGATTATGTGCTCCATTAACAGAGCTTACCATCCTTTCTTTTTACATCTGTTTTGGACAGTTTGCATTTTAACTGTGAATATTTTTATATTACAAAAATGAATATTAATAAGCTGTAACTACTCTTACATTGTGCAACGACCTTCACTTATGAAGAAATAACGTTTTTGCGGGCACAAAAAAATAAGTGAATATTTGAAATAACGTTCATAGCCTTTGATTGTTCATTTATATTAAAGAAACGCCAACCTTTGGTAATTGGTCGTCCTGGAAGATAAAAAAAACAGAAAAAAAAACATATGGTGTCGATTAACTTAGTCCAAAAATCACAGAAAAAAAAAAGAAAGAAGATAAGCACGTAGGGGCATCGCGATCAAAGTCATCTAACCTATATGTCGTTCGTTTATTGGTTTTGTGATCCTATTTGCACATATGGCAACTTCTAAATTAGTTGGGAGATATAACTTACTCTTCCCTCGAGTGATAAATACAAATATTCTAAAAATATATTTGAACTGTCGCTAGTCAATTATAAAAAATATTCATGGACTATCCAAATAATTATGCATCTTTTATATATACTTGCTCTCTCTCAATAACTTATTGGCTGGTAGTTATATGAAAGTCAGGTTAAAAATCTGGTAGATTTGATAGCAAACCAAAATAGACTATCTACATGGGTGCTTGGATTTAAGCTCTTGTGACTTCAAATATTTCAACTTGTGAGTTCGGGTTTGAGTCCCTGTGAGTTTAAAGTTTTTCTTATGTGAGTTTAAAGGATTTCGTGCTGGTGTTTTGGCTCGACTCGGATCGACTTGCCTCGACGATTTGATAACATGCCTCAAATGTCGCTCTCGCCTTAACAATTTGGTGACACTTTGGTGGTTCGGCTCGCCTTAGGCTCGTTTCAACTGTTCGTTCTCGCCTCCATGATTTGGCTACCAAACTCATTTCATTAGTTGCCCAAGTACACATTCGATAGTTGTTCCATCCTCGAGCTCAAATCTCCTCTGGCGCTTCCAAACAATGCGCTGACCATCTCCACCAACCAGATTTCGTCATCAGTTTAAAAAAAATCGCAAAAAAACATCAAAATAGGAGCCTATTATTGTGAAATTATCAGAACGAGATTTTTTTTCCTCCAATATGATCGGTGGCTATGATACCAAAATCTCCTCCCACCGGAGGAGATTTCGTGGCTTTATCCTCGCAGCATTATTGGGAGCTGTCATACACTTTATTTGCCTACAATTTGAGACATTTTGTACTGGATAGTTGTATCGGAGCGTGCGCATTAGGAAAGCTGTTATTTTAACTGCATAGAATAAAATAACGACTTTTGCTGAAAAGTAAAAATTTTGATTTTACTTTTCACATGATGCCTATAACACTTCAATTTGCGTCGTGTGTTTTGTATTGTTTTGAACTTAATAATTGATAGTTGATCACAATACGTAGTGGTGACCAGCGGCATGGTATAACCCTGATTCTCAAACTTTGACATTCACATATAAGTAAGCCCTCCAACCTATCGACACATCAATCCCAGTTTACTCATTTTAAGTTTGTGTAAAAGGCCACTAGTATTTTACCTGTGCTTTGTCACCGGATCAAAATATAAAGTCCAAGTTCAAGTAAATCACCCACCCATTAAATACCCTCGTGCCATTAGTAAAAAATCGGCCTTACACAACTGAAAATCCGGTCTCTAACGATTATAAATCCGGTCGCTAATAAGAATTGCGACTAGATTTACAACCGTCAAATCCGGTCGTAATAATTAGGGTTATTGATAAAATTTGCAACCACTAAACTAGGTCGCAAAAATAGTAAGTGGATGCGACCGTTGTAGTTCATTTTTTAAGTTAGCAATCAGAATAACACTCGCATAACCCGTTGCAAATTATTTGTAACCGGGTTTTCGATCACAAACTCTATTTCAATTTCAATTCCTAATTGGTTTCTTTCCGGTCGGTAAATGTTTATGGGAACGCAAATTGGTCACATCTCGGTTGCAAAATAACATGAAAAATGTTTAAAATAATTATTATTTTAAATATTTTAAATTAAATATTTAATAACAAAAGATTATAAATAAATAAATATGGTGAGAATATATATATAAAATAGAAGGTAATATATAAAATATAAATCAAATGTCTAATATAAAGAAAACAACCCTATATCTATATCAAGGGTGGGCGAGAGGATTACAAGGAGCATATTAGGGTCATAATCACTAAGGTTATGACGTTGTTCTCTACATATGGTCATCATATGATGAAGCATTGAGCATCCAAAGCATTGTAATGGATTGGACAAGTTGGTCATTTATATTTTGAACCTCCTCCCTCAATTGCTAGCCTCTCTCATCAAGAAGCTATATAAATTGATTGTGTCAAGCCTCAACCTCCACCCTCAATCTCTTCCCTCATCCTTGTGGTTTCTGCCTATCTATCTTTGAGGTCTTATTGGTCCTCAAGGCTACCAAGAATTACCTCCCTCATTGTTGGCATCTGCACGAGGCTTCTCCACATCATCACCCAACGGGGTGTAGGGGTATGTACATCCGATAGCGATGCAATCGGCCCATCTATATTACCCGTCCCACACCAAATTAACCAATGACTACAAGCCATATCCACGCCAAATTACTCATAATTAACCAATGACTACAAGCCAGAAACATAAATAAATCTCACTTTTATTTTTCTTTATAAATTTCCTTTTATGACCAGGAATAATTATGACTCCAAAAAATCGGAGTAATTGTGTCACTTATTGTAGGGTCCGTTTGGTTTAGCACAAAAGTTATATAAGTGGCACGAAAAATTTAAATTGTCAACCAGCCTCTTAAATATAGCATATCTAATATTCTATAGATAAATCAATACATCTTTAATATGTTTTTTGTTCAAATTATAATGATTCCATCCTAATAAAACATCCATGCATAAGTTCTCTCTCATGTGAAAAAAAATTTCTCCTTCTTAAAATAAGAAAAAAGATGGAAATCAGTTGTATGTTGGAGAAGACAAGAATGATGTCCTATTTGAAGGCAATCATAATTATTTTTTTTCTTTCACTTAGATGTAATTATATTTAATTTATATACATAAAATAGTTAATTCAATATTATATTTTATATTAAAATATATTAAATATATTTGCATTTTAACAAGATTGGCTATTTCAATATTTTTATGTAATTACTTGCACTTTGTTGTTAACATGTTGTAGCTTTATATGAATTGACTTTGATTAGTGTGACGGTTATTATGTGATTGTATTCCGTATTCATATATATCTTCTTGTTTATGATACATGATAATCGAAACATCCCAAAAATGTTTTTTGCTCTTATAGCAAATCAAAGTGCAATGTTAAAAATTTGTAAAGTTATTGATTTAACTCCTATCATGTAAATTTCACAGAAGCGGATTTAAAAAATATAGGCCGGAACCGCTCAATAGTTAACTGAACATAAGCATGTATATTGTACCAAAACACACAATGGTACCGCATATAAGCCTGACAACTCAACAAAATTTAATCAACTGTAATATGCGCGTATTATATATAAACATAAACATGCACAAGAATCTAATCAACGATAATATTCTCGTATCATACATAAATATATATACATATATTAAAATCCAGTCAGCAATAATATACTCGTAAATATATACATGTACCAAAATTTAGTCGACGACAACATGCTCATATCATTCACAAATATATATATGTAATAGAATTTAGTCAACAGTAACATCACATATCATATATATATATATATATATATGTATCAAAATTTAGTTGAAGGTAACATGAGCGTATCATACATAGTACATAATCATAAATATGTACCGGAATCTAGTTGACGGTAAAATACTCATTTTACTAAAATCATACAGAAAAGCACACATACGCATACATGTAAGTGTTCATGCATGCGCTAACATGGTAACTCATGAGAAGTAAATCGAACTAGAAGTCTAGTCATATAAATAAGCACACATACGCATATATATAAGTGTTGGTGCATTGGTCAACATGATAACTCATGACCACTAAGTCAAACTAAAAATCTACTAACAACTTAATATAAAAGCTATTTATATATAATACGAGAATATTATTGTCGACTAAATTTCGGTACATATATACATTTATATATGACATTGACATGTTACTGTCGACTAAATTCTTATACATGTATATGTTTATAATACATTATATGCTATGTTGATTTATTCGGGTTGTATGTAGTGTCATTTTGTGTTTTAGCACACTAAATATGTATGATTATGTATATATGTATGATTTTAATTGGTCGTCTAACCTATGTTTTTGAAATTTATTTCCATGGAGTTTGTATGATAGTACTTAAATCAATAGCTTTATGAATTTCTAACATCGCAATTCGATTATGTGTGTATGTATGATTTTAGTTAGTCGCCCGACCTATGCTTTTGAAATCCGCTTCCGTGAAATTTGTGCTATAGTAATTAAATCAATAGCTTTATGAATTTCTAACATTGTACTTTGATTTTAGTTCACACTATAACATCCTAATTTTTTTTTAGTTTGATGGCAAACTAAAATACGATGTTAGAAATTCGTAAAACTATTAATTTAACTACTATCGTAAAAATTCCATGGACGTGGATTTCAAAAGCATCTGAAACCACATAATGACCAAATAAAATTATACACACATACATAATTATACATATTGTGCCAAAATACAAAATGACACCACGTGCAACCCGGACAACTCAACGGAATCTAATCGATGGTAAGATACTTGTATCATACATAAACATAAACATATACCAGTATACGAGAATTTAGTCGACGATAATATACTCGTTTTAGTAGGATCATATAGAAAAACACACATCGCATACATATAAGTCTTGGTGCATAGGCTAATATGATAGCCCACAACCATTAAATTAATCTAGAAGTTTAGTAATATAGAGAAGCACACATACTTATACATAGGTGTATGAGTCAAAATGGTAACCCATGACTACTCAATTGTCAAATTAGAAATCTAGTAACAACTTAATATTATAAAATATGTATGTTAAAGTATGGTTGACGTACAACCAACTTCAATGGAAAAAATTTGATAAATTTCAAAACTAACGACTATATTGAAAAACTCAATAAAGGTGATTATTTCACATCAGTCTCTCCCTTCTTGGTTGGTTGAGAAGGATATAATTATATAAACATAGTTTAGGACGTGAAAACGAAAATATAAGAAATAAAGGTTAAAATAAATTAGTCATAAATAAATACACATTTTATAATAATAAAATATGAAAAAATAATAATAAACTTACATATTCCATAATAATTAAATATGAAAAGACAATAAATAAAATTTATTAAAAATAATTAAAAATATTATTAAATTTAATTAAGTTAATAATATTTAAGATTTATTTTAAGTTAAAATAACCTAATTATTTTTGGGTTTTAGAACATTAACTTTGTACCAAAATGAAATAATACTAAATAAAATTTAGGAAAAATTCAAGTTTGTTCTAATATTCTATTGAGATTTTATCATATCATAAATTTAGTATTAGAAAATAATACAAAAAAATAACAACATATTTAGTATTAAAATTTTGATTCTTTTAAAATATTTGTCGCAATATTTTGTAGCAAGTTGTGTGAAAATTTTTTTGCCATGGAATTTAATTGCGGGCCTTCATGACAAATATTAATCACGGAAGTTTGCCTGTCTCCAACAATTGGTCGCGGAAAACCGTGACAAATACGTGACAAATATTTTGCCACTTAAGAATGCGTATTTGCACAGACAGACTTCTGTCACGGGTGAGGTAAACAATATATTTGTCATAGTCGTGCGTGACAAATGAATTTTGTTGTGGATATTGACAACGATTCGTTCCTGTGACAAATACCGGCGAGATCAGTATTTGCCATTGCACGAGTGTGTCATCCTTCAACGTTGTTAGAATTAGGGGTGTAAACGAGCCAAGCTTACTCGCAAGCTTTTTGCGTTCGGCTCGGTTCGGCTCGTGCTCGTGCTCGTTAATTTTGTGCTCGAAAAAATACTTGGCTCGAAATAGATAAGCTCGTTGAACAACGAACAGAGCTTGAGCAAATGAGTATTCGGCTCGACTCGGCTCGAAACTCGAACTCGATGTGTTCAAACTCGAAATAATGTTCGGCTCGGCTCGTCTCGTAAATACTATTAAGGTCATATTGAACTTATATAGTGTTCAAAAATTTTTTTTGATC
>JAVDBV010060745.1:0-10810 GCA_032619315.1 Piper longum
GGCAGAGGCGGCAGCCAGGGCAGTAATGGCGGAGGCATCACCCGGGGCAGGCTTAGGTTTCATCATGATCTATATATTAATGTGGATCGTCGATCTAATCGGACGGTCCACATTAACACGTGGCGCACACAAATTTTATGCCTCTTACTGAAGAAATTTTTTACCATATATATATATAAAAGTGAAAATATTATTATTGATTGCGTTACGTTGTCATAACATCAAATTCGACATAGGAATGGACAAATATAGGGAAGCACGACGGATGTAGGAGTGGTGTCATAAGTAGAGGTAGCAGGTCGCCAACAATTTGTGGCCAAGAACGAAAGCGTCGGCGGCAGAAATGTTCCTAGAGAGGAAGGTCAGTGGGTGCATTAGGAGGCGTACAAGCTTTCTGGATAGTCGTTGATCGCCGAAAACTTAAAAGGGAAACAGGAAGAAAGGGTAACGGAGAAGGAAGGAAGGAAGGGGGAGAACAGAAAGAAAAAAAAAGGGAAACAGGGAAAGAGATAGAGAAGGGGAAGGAAGGGGGAAACGGTCAGTAGAGAAGGGGAAGGAAGGGGGAAACGGTCAGTAGAGAAGGGGAAAGAAGGTTGGTGGTTGGGGGGGTGGGTGGGTGGGTGTGGAAAGGTGAAGGGTAGAAGGTGGAAAAGAAGGGGGGGAGGTGGAGGTGGAGGAAGAAAAGAAAGAAGGGAATAAAGGGTTGTGGCATAGGGTGGCTTTGGTCGTAGAGTGGGTAGATGTATTCTTTTCCGGATTTTGAAAGATTTTGCGAGAGAAAAAAAAATTAAGTTATTTTTCATCAATTTATTTTTTATTAATTATTTTTATCAATTTATTTTACATCAACTTTTTTTAATCACCTCATTTTAATCGCTTTATTTTTTAATCAAAATATCAAACTTACTAATTTAGTTGTAAGAAATATGTCATTGACGGTGTCAATAATATTATTGATGACACAATTGCAAGTTTTAAAAATGTCATTAACGTTAGTGCCGTCGATAATATATGCAAAATATTATAAAGTTGACATACAAAATAATTTTAAGGTGACGAAGTATTCCATGTTGAATACTAATTAAGTAGAGTCATGTAATTGGTAGAAATATATTATTCACTTATAGTGTTCAAATTGTCATTGATGGTTATATGCGGTCTCATTAATTATCATTGATGATATTTACACATAAATGACATTAAAAATATAGGTGTCTTTGATGACATCCACAAATCTACAGTTTCTACCACAAAATGACTATAATTTTTTGCTACAAAATAATTATATGAAATGAATTTCAGCCTACAAAATGCTTCATACATAATACAAACTAAGATGAGTATTTAGTTGTAAGAGGTGTGTTATTGATGATACATAAAAGATTTATAAAATGCCATTTTTGGTATTTGTGCATTGTTCTCTAACCGATCCTAGGCGGTCCTCCATGACGTAAAAATTAATAAATGAGCATAATGAATCAATTTCTACCACAAAATATTTCAGATAATACCAACTAAACTGATTAATTTTATTGTCAAAAGTATGTCTTTTGATAGTATTCAAAGCGTCTTTCGCCAGTGATAAAATAATATTAATGGTAGAAAAATTTTCACCTGCGAACGAAGCCGCCTGTGCACAAGCCGTTTTATTTGCCAACTAGCATCAATGGCTCTTCATTTAAGTTTATTAGTACAATTTTACCCTTACTTCAGATGCTTCTCTTTTTCCCTGGGACATGCAAATTGATTTATCTACAAGAAAACTACTGGATGTAGAAGAGGCGTCACCGGTGATGGAAGAATCCCATGGGTTGAGAAAGAGCCGTCAGGCTCGCAGCCTTATCGCCCTCCGTTTTGCCAGATGCAGCATAATCGTGGCTGTGTGAGGTGAAGGTAGGCCAGGTTACGTGACATCAATGAAGTCGATGGCCCTGGTTGGAGACGGACTTGACGACTATTTTGAGGGGCAGTAGTTTCCTGCGGCCCTACCATAATCGATGGACCGGTTGTTTATGCCATTTTTGAGGAATTGATCGATGAGGTAGCCGTGTGGGTGCCATGGATCTTGACGCCTTCCCCAGACAGCGTTAACAATAGCGAGGCAAATGTGGGCGATGGCGGGGGGATGCCGCTGGAAGCTAGGCGCCAGGGGGTGCTAGGATGGCTTCGTCGGTGATTGGAACACTTCATCAACAATGTCGACAATTTATCATCAAAAATTGAATAGAAGTAAAAAATTCAATCTTTTCTTCCTTGGCACTTGTTTTGTGTATATCCTTAGATACTGCAGTAATCTGTTTATAGATTTACTACATTGATCTGCTTACAAATTTTATAAATTTTTAATAGGACCTAAATTGATCACTAAAACACACGATCTAGATACACTCAATGTAGAGCATGTTCATGTTGAATAAACACTATTAGCATGTACTATATTTGAGTATCATAATTATAATAAATATTAATTGTCAAACCGAGCATCACATGTGGGTACCAACCGTACCCTCAATGGGTGTTATGCTTTCATTTATCATGTGTGCATAAAAAATCTAAAATTAATATAATAAGTATAAGGCCTCGGAAGAGATTGATAAGTAGCTTTAAAGTGATTTTTGATTTGGATCTCATTTTCGAAATTCACATTAAGAGATCTTAACATTATTAATGTGAAAAATTTAGTAAGATAGCCCGTAAGTAGTGAGATCTAAAAAAACTCCATTAACTACGCCCTCCGATATAGAATAAACTTGGATAGAGCAAAATAGTAGATCAAACAAAGAGGTGTCCTAACAAACCTTTGAGGCAAGCTCCACGTCTTACCATGGTGAGCTTGACTCTTCGTGACCTAGCAAATGTAGACCACTACTCAAGCCTTGAATGATGTGTGCATACAATGACAAGAAGACAATCATGAATGCAACAATGACATGACATGAAAGAAGAGCATGAAATTAAACATACCATCACATCACATACTGAGTGTATCATCAATACCAAATAAAATTAAACAGATTCTATAAAATAGAAATAGATATCGAGACAAAGTTCTCTGTAAAATTATGAAAAGTAACTTAAGGTTTTAAGTCAATTATTTAAACTCAACCACAAATTTAATTTTTCATATTAACTTTAATCTAGAAAACTTGAAAGATCTCAAGTCAAACCTACTCCTGTGCCCGTAAATCAAAATTTTCCGTTATTAAAATAATCTTATACCTTTTAGTTAATTGATATAATTTTGTTAATTATCATTTAACTAAAGATTTTCACACCGTGATCATTTTACAATCAACTATGAGTTAAATTATGATTATTTTAACTAACTAATTAATCATCACGACATGCAAAACAAGATCAACCGAATGTGGCTGAAAAGTTATAAAGTTTTAATCTCTTTCATGTTTCAACTATTATTATGTAGATTAGTCAATGGAATTTACAATTTAACCGAGACAAATATTTTATTATATTTTATTAGCCAAAATACCACAAATAATAAAAATCACATTTTTATAGCAAAAATTAATAAGAAAATTTATAGATCTATATAATATGATGATGATCTACCTATTTACATTCCTAACCAGGAAGATGTCCATGTAAACATCAAGACGGTGCACAAAAAGGAAAAGAATGGGGGAGAAGGCATGTACCTTGTGGGGGAAAACAGGAGGAGGAGGATGGAGTGGGGAATGGAAGGAGAAAGGATGGAGAAGAGGGGCCGACGGAGGTTGGATAGAGGCTGAGAAGCAAGGGTGGCGGCAGCCGGAGGCGGAGTGGGGGGGAGATAGGGGTAAAAAGAGGAAACGACTAGGTTTAAGAGGTACGTTTGAATGCATGCAACATGACTCTATCCTAATGTGATGCCAAAGGTGTGACACACACGAAACATGAGCAAACACAGCCATATGCTACACAAAACAACCAAATGGAACACAAACTATTGGTTTGGCAATTTTTGTTGACAGGAAAATTCAACCGCGGACGCGTCCAATGCCCAAGTCCACAACAACACATAAGAATCCTCCTACTATGAGTGTAACACCCCGATTCGGCTCTCCCATAAACTGACCCGGAAATACTACCGGCGACTAAACCGTTTAATAATCTACTAGATTCGGTTAAACCGACCCGGATCTACTCTCGATGTCTTAAGATGAAGATACAATTTTCTATATGCATGGATAAATGCACAATAGTCCTGACGTGCCACTACATGAATGACATAAAAATTAATTCACACGCAAACACAATCGCAATAAAATCAAAACAAAATTCTGAATAAAATCGGACAGAGCCTCCCCTAAAAGTGCAATTATGGGCCACCCTGTCAAAATACTATATACAAATATATATCTATATCAATAATTTCATTCATAAATTATAATTTATTGTGTACTCATTCTCAAGCTTAGGTCTCAGCCCACCTGTGCATTCTTTCCACAATTCACAGCATATCATCAAGTCATTGCATTCAATCATCAACAGATTATTATCATCTCTCAACATTTTCTCACATTAATTTCAATGTAAATAAATCATACACCAAATATTAAACATTCAATCATTAAAACATGTATGTGCGAAAGACCTCACTGCTCCTCCGTTCAGGCTGGCACTTCCATCTCGTATTCGTCACCTACATATAGTACAAAACCGTCAATAACGAGAGTTACCGGTCTGGAAAATAACTAATATCAAACTGGCATAGGAGAGCTAACCCTCCTGTTGAATAAAAACCATATACTTCCTCAAGAACTCTCGCAAGGGCACTAATAGGAGTCGTCGCCCTTGAGCGACAGTGCCCCCTATCCATCTCATTCTCTTTCCTTGACCATCTCATCTATTGCATCTTGCATCAAACCATCAAATCTCATTCTCGTTTATCTCAGCCCTCTACGTCCTCCGTATTACTCCTAGCCTTGAGCTGAAGGCCGAGTACTCTCAGGCCGTCGCCTTTAGTACCATTTGAACCACAAGTCCGGACATGTGCTGTACTAAACAGTACCCGTAAACCTCCACATTCTCCAAGTGTGAGGAACTCAAACGCGGAGTTAGCAGGATCCCTCGGGATGAAATGGGTCCTCCCCAACATCAACCCAAAGATGAACACATGCCTTATCTGAGGCCATGGCCGCCTCCCTCTTTCCATCTCTCACTGAAAACACGAAAATTATACATATATATAGGCATGGGTAGGGAATTTAATATAATAGGTCCGAAGGCAACTTGATGTGGATTTTATTTTTGAAAACATACTCGATGGATCTCATCCTCGAAGGTTATTAATCTCAAAAAACTGTTCGTCTAAATAGCCTGAGTTAAATGGGATCCAATAAAACTCCACTTAACTCGTCCTGCAAATAGAAAACCAAACATACAATGGAATAGAGCGTAAATCATAGATGAGTCCTAAACGGACTTGGTAGAAGCTCCAAGCGTGTCATCGCACCTATGAAGCGAGCTCCTACTCCGTGCATACACATCAGTGCTAAATACTATCTTCCGATAAATGAATGATGCATCAAACTAGTCCTAATTATCACACTCACAATATAATCAGAATCAATCAACAACACAATAATCATTAATATTAATAATTCTAAGTCATCCTATTCATATTGATTTTATCTCGATTTTCTAAATTACATCATAATCACTTATCATGCTCAACTAAATTTACTTCGTTAGATCACTTAATATCCATTCACAATTCATCAAATCCTTGTCACTTATCTCAGTAATTATGCATTAATCATATCAATTAATGAATCCTAGCATGTTGTGCTAACAATCACCAACTCTAGATAATCAATCAGAGGTAGTTATACCTCACGTCGTCGGCAATCAGCGATGGCTAGGGTTTCAGCGTGCATGCATCTCAAACCTCGAATTTGGCGCTCGACAGCATCAGAAGTTCTATTGGGTTCGACCGGGTGAACTCAACGAAAGATCCGGCGAAATCCATCAATCTGGTTTTCTGGTGAGTTCCAGCGGTTTCCCGGCAGCTCAGTGGTTTTCCAGTGACTTTCCGGCCGTTTTCCAGCAAGAGTCGCCGGCGGCGTCTATTGGTCGGATCGGGGCCGTACAGGATACCACCGGAACCACCTCCACGAGCCCGACGTGTTTGTGGTGTCAACATGGCCGACGGAGACGGTGGCTCGCCAAAAAATGCCAAAAATAGGGGCGGCCGCAGGGAGGCTAGATCTGGCCAACTAGGGCGGCGATCGGCGGCGCTCTGGTCGAGGAAGGTAGGTGGGAGGTCGAGGACGTAGAGCCAACCATTGGACAGTGACAGCAACGGTCGCCGGCGGCCCGATCGGTGATGCGAACTCATCTCTGGTGTGGCGCTAGGTGCGGCAATTCTAGCGTCACGGTGGTCGGGGCTAGTCGGGGTAGCACGGCGATGCCGTGGTGGGGCGGGGCGGCGTCGCTCGACGGCCGGCCGGCACTGGGCGGCGCCAACAGCGGCAATCTCGGGGGTTTTGGTAAGGGAGGGTGTCGGGGAAAGAGGTATTATACCTCAGTGGTAATCTCGTAAATAAGTATTGACTCGCTTCTGACTCGAGTCAAAATAATAACTAACTCGTAATAAATTCTAAAAAAATTTAGAACAAATTCTAGAAAATAAATAAATATCAAAAGCTCAAAATGACATGCTCTATAACTAATAACCCACCCAAACTACCCCATAACGCATCCTAACACGGTAAACGGCCTAAAACTATTTCTACGGTCACAAAATAAAGAAATCTAAAATCATCAACTGTATACTCTTATATATTCTGATAACTCATTCTCTTCTCATTCATGACGTTATCATCACATACTCGGGTACACATGACCCCTCATACCTCATACACGCAACCGGCATCGGCTTAGTATACGTGCTCCGAAATATACTCAACTCGAACCGACAGCTGAACCGATCGGCTAACGACAATAAAACCGTAACTCGAATCACGGGTTTTACAACTTTCCCTCCTTATAAAAATTCCGTCCTCGAAATTTTAGTTCAAGGAGGTTCAACTGAAACTAGAAACTGGATACACGTCAACTGTATCCTCTAATCCCCAATAGTCATGTACATCAATCCTGATGGCAGTGACTATAAAATCGTGGCTCGAATCACGAATTTTACAATGAGACTGATCAAATTAGACCTCTTGCATGCTAGTCAGATCAAGCCAACCACAAACCACATGCAAAACATAAGGCCGATGGGCCAAGTTTTACAAGTTCCATGTGTTCTCACATACCGACCTCATGGGGCATGTGCTTGCATGAAAAAGAATGATTTACACATGTTTGGTTCATGTTTAAATTAAATTATTTTAATACTTCTTTTTTTTTGTAATTTATGTTGAATTCTTATTGATAAATATATGTCTAGTGATTTCATGAAGTTCTACATGTATATAATTGAGTTATCATACTAGTAATCTATATAGGAAGATTATATAAAAATATATTGTTAAATTGTGCTTTAATGACCAAAATTGAATATGATGGTTAATTAAATGAAAATTTATCACGAGAAGTTATTATATGATGTAATTAAATATTCAAAAAATTGATTGCATGCTAATTAAATACAAATTAAATAAATTTTGAATTGAATTTATTGCTGCCATAATACAGTTGCCACAAAGGAGTGTGTTGTGTTGCTCGTGTGATTGGAGCAAGTGCCACGATGCTGAAAGCCTACAGCTCAATGTTGTGGCAATGTAAATTGTGTGAATCTTGGCAAGGCCAGTTCCACAGCACTAAAAGCCGGAAAGCTAAATGCCGGAACACTCATATATGTGTTGTTGTTAAGCAATGTCTCTAAGCTATAGTCGTGGCACTAACCCGAAAAACTTTTTTCTTAACCAAAGTTAATTTTTTGGTTAATATTTGGTTTATTTGAATATAATAAAATATTAATTTTTAATTTTTTATGCTTTATTGATTTAAATGTATTGTGTTTTAGTGTGAATTATTTCATGTCATCGAATATTATCTGGGTTATAAATATATATTTCTAACATAGTTCAAGATTCTAGGGAGCACTTGCAAATGTTTATTTTTATGTTTAGAAAAAAATAAATTTATTAAAAAATATAATTGAAGTGCCATCATGATCTTCAATGACCTATCTTTGTTAAGACGACGACGACAACAACAATAACAACAATAATAATAATAATAATAATAATAATAATAATAATAATAATTTTAATGCATCAAGTCAAAGAAGGATACAACTCCACCTGCGTGCATGTGCTCTTCATGTTAGAGATATTGCCACCGCCACAAGAAGTACACCTAACTAGGCGTAGGGTGGTTAGTGAAACTGACAATTTCATTTGCACTTGTGAATTTGGACTTTAAATCAATGTTAAGGGTTAGTAAGATTAGTTTTTTAAGTGCGAATCATATTCACACAATTTTTATACAATTCATAATCAAATCTAAAAAACATTAAACCTGTTATCGGATTACCCACTGCTCACCTATGTAAATCTAATTCATTGGCCTAAAAAATTAAAGATATAAGAGATTAACACTAGATTTACAAGTTAAATTCTCTAACAAATGCAATTAATATGGGTTAATAGTAAAATACTATTTATGTTATCAGTCAATTTAATAATGTAAATTAAATTCATAGTTTGTCCTAGTCTCGTCCGGGCATGGTGATATAATGCAGCTGAGCACTATTTACCTATTTACCTATTTGTTCGCACTTGTGTGTAAAATGTGAGAAACGTTTGCAAATTAATCCAATAAATTTTCCCACATATTATTTCTTTTTTACAAACCGAACGGAAAATAGGCATCGATAAAAGAAACATGGAGGCCTGGCGATGCAGTTATAAATGTCCTTCCAGGAGGTGGTTGATGTCGATCAGGAGGTTGAAATGAGTGCGTTTGTTGGGAAGAGAAGTAAGAAGTTACAAGAGCTCACGTTCGCTTGAAGCAAGTGTGCCCTTGCTACAGAAATTAGAAGAATAAGCGGGGCGGCCCTAAATGCACCTAGCCCATCCTCCACTTTTTAGTCCAAGAACAAGAAAGACATCAACCCTACCTAATTCTGTTCTATTTCTATTCTATTTTCTACGTGTGTTTGATTTAGTTACTAACGCAGGCAGCTTAATTATCTTAATTATCAGAGCATAACTTCATTTTCCTTCCCTATGCCTCTAACCTTTTTAAACCCAGCCTTGGAAACTTTTAAGCCCAGGATTGCAACCGATATGGGCTTGTGATCCCAAATCGAAACGCACTCTCCCTCTTCCTCCTCTTTGCTTCTTCAGTTTTTTTTTTATTTGGTGCATAACTTTTCTTGCGAGGTGACCGCAAAACTGCTACCGTAATATCTGGTCTTATTAATAAAAAGAGAATTTAATATTAACTTGTACTTAAAAATAAAAAATTTAATTGATCAAAATATAACAAAAATAAAATTAATGGATCAAATTATTATAGTTTATCTTTTTATTTAAGTAAAATATATTTTTAAAACCAATCAAAATCTACATCTAAGACTCTATCTTATTATTTAACTATAAAATTAAAATTTATCTATATTTATAATATAAGTCGCTCATAATGTGATAGTTTGCCTAGTCTAGTTTTATTAATAAAAGGGAAATTCAATACTAATTTGTAATTAAAAATAAGAAGTTTAACCAATTAAAATATTAAAAAATAAATTAGATTATTAGAATATATCTTCTTTCAATTACAATTTATCTTTAAAGTTAGAGTCAATCATAATTTATATTTAATACATTAGATTATTGTTGTTTATTTATTTACTTATTTAATTAAAATTTATCTATAAAATTAAAGTCCATATATAAGTCATGTATGCTACTGACATCTTGACTAGTTATATATTAATTCATAGTCCAGGATATTACCAACGAGTTTCCTCACAACTCTTTTTTCATCTTTTTTCCTTTTACCAATTCATCTATTATAAACTATAAACAAACAAAATGCTCAAAAAACACGAAAAAATGTTAATGGGTAAATAATGTTGTCTTCAAAATTACATG
This sequence comes from Piper longum, assembly GCA_032619315.1. Classification (NCBI taxonomy): domain Eukaryota; kingdom Viridiplantae; phylum Streptophyta; class Magnoliopsida; order Piperales; family Piperaceae; genus Piper; species Piper longum. The sequence goes on from JAVDBV010060745.1 coordinate 10,050, forward strand.
CACAGCTCTCACGAGTCAATCAATCATGCAGGTCGGTTTCAAAGATTCTTTAACACAAATCTAACAATAAACTTATCATCATGCAATGAAAGAAGAATTAATTAGCAAGTTCCACTTAAAATGATCATAACTATTGCTACCAAATCAATATTCTATTTGTAAAAGAAATTTTCTCTTTTTTCTTATTATTTAGATAACAAAAGGGGAATTTTTTCCCTCATGGAGAAATATTTTAACATAATTAAGAATATTTTATGCTCTTGTATCCTCCCATTTAAACTTAATCATGCTTAAGCTGAATATAAACGCTAGTGAAAAAAAAGTTTTTTGGCCACCTTTATTTTGTCACAGAACTATATTCATAACAAATTTGTCAGGGCCATGTCACAATAATCGTGTCAAACATAAAAAAAATTTAAATATTTAACACAATTATTCCCGCGGAAAGTTTGTATAAAAGTTTTGATACGGTACTTTTATAGAAATGATGGTGTCAAAAATTTTAAAAATTGAAAATAAGAAATAATAAAAAATTCATTGGTATTTTGCCATAGTTAAAGCATTACAAGAATAAAAAAAAATTTAACAATTGTAGAACTTTGTCACGGTTATAACTGTATCAAATATATTAAAATTTTCAACAACATTGATACAATTATAACTGTGTCAAATATAGCAATATTTAAAAAAAAATGGTCATGGCTTTAATATGATTAAATCTATGTCAAATATACTTTAATTGAAAACCAATTGGATTTAAA
>JAVDBV010060746.1:0-10282 GCA_032619315.1 Piper longum
CTCGATACCGACTCGAGTCAAGAATAATTCTAAATCGTAATAAATCTTAAAAAAATCTAGAAAAATTGGGAAAAATCCCGTAAAATAAAATAAACACTACAACATCAAAATGACATGCTCTATAGCTAATAACCCACCATAATTACCCAATAACGTGTCCTAATGCGTTAATCGGCCTAAAACTATTTCTACGATCAAATTAATAAAAGAAAAATTATTGCATACTTTCATATATTCTGATAACTCATCTTACAACATCTTTTCAACGTTATCATCATATATTCAAGTATACGTGACTCTCATCGCTCATAACTCACGCCGGTCTCGAGTCAGCGTGCGGTCTATGAACTGACTCGACTCAAACCAACGATTGAACCGACTGGTTCGCTGTAATAAAACCTTGACTCGAGTCACGGGTTTTACAATAACTGAAAATATCATCTGCATGTTGGGTATGCTCAGCCACTATAATATGATCATACGGCCATCTAGGCCCATATTAATGGTGTGAAAACTGGTCTTGCTCGAGCTCGTTTGAACCAACTCAATACTAACCCAACCCGAGAAAAACTACAATAGGGTATAACCCTAACCCAAAGTTGAGGTTTTACATGTTTTCACTGCCGACTTTACTGTTCTTGACATGGAAGTGGATCATGATGTTCTGCTGATATTGGGCATACCATTTTTTGGCAATAGGGGGTGCATTGGTAGATGTGGTTGTAGGGTATTTAATTTTGAGATTGAACGATGAATACATCACATTTAATATTTATGAAATGATGAAGTACCCCAAATCTATTTTTTCTTTTCCCTGCTCTCAACTTGACATACTTAATGATCTCATTAAGGAATTTCAAGTGAAGTAAATAGACAAAGAATCATTGGAACATGACTTAAAGGAGTTCAATTATGGAATGGATGGAGAAACTATGGAAGAAGAAGAGCCTAACATGCCCAAGCAAGTGATGAGTGTTCGAGCCCACAATGAAGATTGAATAGATTTCATTCAAAGCAAGAAAAAAACCAACTCTTGAGCTCAAACTCCCCCTTCTCATCTCAAATATGCGTATTTGGAATATAATTCTAAACCATTCATAATTTCTTCTTCTTTGACTGGTGAGATGGAAGAGAGTTTTCTAGAGGTTTTGAGGAAGCATTAAAAGACCACAGCGTGGAATGTGTCATATATTAAAGGTCTTAGCCCTTCAATTGTGATGCACCAAATTTTGATGGAAGACAATTGCAAGCCTAAAGTGCAACCCCAAAGGTGTTTAAATCCATCTATGCATGAAGTGGTAAGAAAGGAAGTGGTAAAGTTGTTGGATGCAAGTATAATCTATCCTATAAATGGATTAGCCCAATTTATGTAGTTCTTAAAAGGGTGGTATAACTGTGATGAAAAATGAAAATAATGAATTAATCCCCGCCAGGATTTGGTGGCAAGTTTGTATTGATTATAGAAAATTAAATGACGTCACTCAAAAGGATCACTTTCCTTTGCATTTTATTGATCAAATGTTTGAGGGAATAGCTAGACATGATTTTTATTGATTTTTAGATGAATATTCTAGCTACAATCAAATAGCTATAGTACTTGAGGATCAAGAAAAAATTACTTTTACATGCCCTTATGGTATGTGACTAGGTGGCAAGTTTACATTGATTATAGAAAATTAAATGACGCCATTCATAAGGACCACTTTCCTTTGCCTTGTATTGATTAAAAGCTTGAGAGATTAGCTGGACGTGATTGTTATTGATTTTTAGATGAATATTTTGGCTGCAATCAAATTCTTATAGCACCCGGGGATCAAGAAAAAACTTCTTTTATGTGCCCTTACGGTACTTTTTCTTATACACGAATTTCTTTTGGTTTGTATAATGTACATGCGACTTCATGATAGCAATTTTTCATGACATGAATGAAAATTTCCTAAAGATATTTATAGATAATTTCACATTGTATAGTTTTAATTTTGAATCATGTCTGTATAATTTATCTTTAGGTTCACAAATATGTGAGAAGTCTAAACTCATGTTAAACAAGGAGAAGTGTCACTTTATGGTGCGTGAAAGGGTTATTCTTTGTCACAGAGTCTCTTCCAAAGGGATAGAGGTTGACAAAGGTAAGGTGGATGTGATAGAAAAACTATGATTCCTACCTCAAGGATGTTCGAACTTTCCTCATGTTACGACCCGACCAAAACAACAAGTCGGTTGCTAATAAAAAGTGACAAAATAGATAAATGTAATAACAATCCAATTTCAAAAGATGAATATAACATGGGAAAAAATAATATATGAAGTAAAAGATGCAAGGTCATACTAATTTAATAAGATTAAATGAAAGTTTATTTATATAATTAAAATATAAATAAAATAGACCAAAGCAAATAAAAATGATATAAGTCTCATAATAACGATTTAATTGCCCATGTTTAACTCAATTAAAATAAAGAAATCTCGTAAATCTAACTTGACAATAGTACTCAATAGAAGAGTCACAACACGAAGTTAAATTCCCTTCTCAAGCATCAACATGGCCCACCTGTGAATACAATCTTGCGTTAACGCTGAAATTACTAAATCGCATAATTATCATGTCATTTTAACTCATTCTTATGTACTTAATGGTATTTAGTATTTAAAATTTTTAGGATTTTTTTGTATTTTTAGTATTTTTAGTATTTTTATTTATTTAGATGATTTTGTTTTTATTAAAAAAATTATTATTTGTAGTTATTGTCTTTGTGTATTTGTTTAATTTCTTATTCGTATTGAATATTTGTAAAAAATTGGAGCAAAAAAGGTAGGAGAAATGGAGGGAACGAAGGAAAATCACTTTATTTAGAGAAAGCCCTTATGTTGTCAATTAATAAATATAAAGACTCCATTTGGGAAGGATCTGGCTTAGTTAAACTTGGAATAATAGACCTGTTTTGCAAAAAACCGTAAAAGGCAAGATCTCGTCGTTGGATTATTTTTTATTATTATTGACTCATATTTAATTAGTGTGGGCCCGTCCTTATTATTTTGGAGAAAAGAACGGAATTAGGGATTCCCCTTCTCCTCTGAGACGGCACTATTCTGGGGTGGATTGAGTATGAAAGATTGATGGTTCAAAGAAAGAAGCGAGAAAAAGTTTTTTTTTATTTTCTTAATTTTTTCAATGTTTTATTGTATTATTTGATGGATTCTTCAAATACTCGTGGTTCTATTTTTGTATTCAATGAAGTAATTTAGTTTATTCAAACAATAGATAAATCTTGAACGGAATATTTTATCTTTATTAATAAATGAATTTTTAATTATTTTTCTCTATGGGAAGTATTATGTTTTATTGTTCGATATGCTTTTTATGTATTTAATTAGTCATTGTAGTATAATGATGTTCAAAAAGAGAGATTGTATTGCATGATTAATTAAATAAAAAATTAATCTAGCTTTGTGGGTGATATATAGAATATAGTCTTAAATTGAAAGCGATTAATTTGAATAGAAGTCGCTAGATAATTAAGTTGTCTGTTAAGCCTTAGTTTGAATATGAGGTTTTACCATAACGACTTCATAGAGGGTAATTCATATCGAAAAAAGTTAATGGAGATTTTACCTGAAATATAGATAATTAAAATTAATTTATTTCCAATGAAGTTAATTTTAGTCAAAATATAAAAAGTTAAATAATGAGAAGAATAATTGTAGTTTATCTATGAAAATTATTGTGATTATGTGGTTTAAGTGAAATCGAGTTTTTAGCATAATATTTGTATATTGAGGAAATCCTAATTCTTAGAGTAGACTCTTTGTTTTATTTTTATTTATTTTATATTAAAACTTATATAAAAATTTTAAAAATTCATTACTTTTTTCTTTAGATAATTTAGTCTATGAATTTCAATTGAATTAATTAACTATATTCGTGCGATACTTTACTCATCATTTTATTAATTGAACACAATTGGTACACTTGTCATGCACTTATATTCGTATCAATGTTCTAATCCCTCCAACCATCGCACAATAAAAAATAAAAAATAAAAAAGCAATACAATGTACAAACACACAAAACAGATAAATGGTAGCGATTTTTAATACGAAACACGTATTAATAAAGATAGATCCAAACTCCTAGCCTGAGATCCGGTATTTTCAAATTAGGTAGGATCGATATGCATTGGGAGAAATATTTTCGGTAGCCCAACTTGAATCCCATGGCAATAATAATACCTCTAATCTCTGCCACTCAAGCTTGAAGTTAGCTCCCTAATGCAGTAATGCCCTTCGAGAAGATATCCCTCAACAAAAGCAAATCAAAGCATGCCCTAGACTAATTCATTCAACCCATCCCTCAACATGTGCCCTACATAATGGGCTGCCACTGGATCATCTTAGTGCCCAGCAAATCCCATGGGCCATGACATCCCATATATTTTATGCAGGCCAAAATCAATTATTAATGCACTTGGAAGCACTTTGTGCCAAATGCATGGCACATCAGTCCCAAAGGGTCCATCCACATCATATCATCCATTAACCTACATGTCTATAGCTTATTGTGTGGAATGGCTTTGTTTGTACCATGATTTGCTTGCCAACTTTGAGACAATTCATATCTTGATATTTTAATAATATTTGGAGAATGTGTCACAGTTGCACAAGATTGTGAAAACAAGTTGGTTTTTTTTAAATAGCAAATAAGAGTACAAGTTGGGTTTTGAATAAAAGAGTGAGGTGTATATTTATATATAAATAAGTACAATTTTTCTAATGAATAATGGGCAATTTTGGAGGGGGTTTTTAATTTCAAAATTTTGATAAAGGTTGGATTATTAAATAAATAGATAGAGCAATTTAAATTAATTTATTGATCTTGTTCTTATTGTTAAATGAAGTGAAATTAGACTTTAAGAATAAGAACTTTATATACATGAGTTACAATTTATATACCGTGAGATTCTTTAATTTAGTCTCATATCTAATATCTATTAGAAGAAAAAGATCTTTTTTATAAGTGGGAATAAATTATAAATCTTTAACTTAGTTAACCATTTTATAAGATTTAGCCTATTATATTGTATTTTGAACCAGATCGTTACAAATTGCATCATAATAACATAATATTGTCTTAAATGGTGGGCTGCTGGAGTAGGAATGTTGGCTAAGCTCTTGATCACTAACCATAAAAGGTTGCGGGTCACAGGCCATAGAAGATCGTGGGTTGGGCTAGCAACAGGCTAATTATAAGAATTTCGGGGACAAAATTTACTAAGATGCGTGGATTGTAAGATCTCTCAACTTAATTTCATATCTAATACCTGTTGGGGAAAAAAGATCTTGTTTATAAACAAGAATGAATTATAAATTTTTAATTTTGGTTAACCATTTTAAAAAAATAATTTAGGTCCATTACATCATATTTTGGGCTGAGTCGTTACCTATACCTTGTACAAGTTAGAACTTTTATTTTAAAGAGAGTTTCACATCCATAAATCTATATAGATAAATGTAAAAAAAAGTAAATAGGTTGTTATAAAATTTTAAATTATTTTAGCGTGCATAACCCTTATAAAATTAATTATAATACAAAATTATTTTAAAATATTTTAAGCAAATATATTTTTAGATAATTTTAAAGTAGGTGATACTGATGCCTAAAAAAACTAAAAATTTGTCCGCCTCTAATTTATACATTCTACTTATAGTAAACTGATACCTATTAGAAAGGCTCAAATTAGGGGTATACTCACTTAAACTTTTCCCGACAAATAAATAAGCATTTGTTCTTTATAACAACAATAATAAAATAAACTTTTTATGAAGACCATATTTTTTCCCATCATAATACAATTTTCTCTGTTAAAAACATTAAGCCGTAAAAAAGAAAAAATAATGCAAGTGTATATGGACAAAATGTTTCTCGATTCAACACAGTAGGTTGAGTTATTATTTTAAAAAATGGATGGGACAAAACTTTCTCATTTTTGTTTACTATTTATTATTAGCTCATTCAAGTGGTCTACCAGTCGTGGGATTTAGCAGCCTTTGTTTTTTATTTTTACCCACCACATTTCATCACCAGACATTACCATCAACCTCTTATTCAGTCTGCTTCTTCTTTTTAAATTCTGGGATAAGTATGATTCCTCGGCAAGCGGTTCTACCTTCTCTGTTTTCTTTTCTATCTTGTGCATATATGTGCTGTTTCTGACACGGTTTGGTGTCTTTTCTTTCCTCGGTTGCATGTCCATACATTTTACTTTTCTAGTGGCTGCCCTTTACATAAGTTTTATGACTTTATCAGGTCCCCATACATGCGTCTGACTAACGAAAGTTTAGAAAATGGTACATTGGTACTAAGAACGGAGACATAAATACATGTGAAAGCTTTGCATTACACGTTTAAGTAAGAATGGAATTGTCTCTTATACAAAAACAGACCAGCGTCACCCCTAAGCAACATGGAGTTTTCTCTTCTTTTTTTTTTTTTTGAACAAAGAACAACATTGAGTTGGTAACACGATTTCTTATGCTTTTGCTTCGTAACGCGGCCTTTAATTGCCAACAACAATCCCTGGTTTATAATTCTTGACTGGAACCCATGTCCAGTCCAGTTATACCACATATTAAAAAAAATTATAATATTGTTTGTTTCCAGAAGTGAGATAGCAAGTTCCCATGGATAAAATTCAATCCCAAATACTTAGTTGGGCTGTCGCTTCCTCGAAAAATCCCCTCAATCAACTACCTCCTAACATTTTCTGTAAGTTTTAAAAAAACATTTTATAATCAAAATGGGTCAAACATAGGTAGGAATTGGGATAGGCCTCTCAAAAAAAATTATTTATGGTCAGTTTAGTTAGTATGAAAATAATATAAATAAAAAAAATTAAAATATAATAAATAAAATAATATAAACTATATATTATTCTATATTATACTTTAATTTAATTAACTACTTTTAAAATAATAACTTAATTCATTATATTGTACTTTCAATTGAGTTGTTATAAATGGTACCAGAGCTTTTTAGTTTTATATTAAATGGTAGGCTAGACTAAAAACATCGACTGGGCTACCTATTATAGGCTAAAAAAAGTTGTGGACTACGGCTAGCAATTAGCCAAATGTAAGAATTTTATGGGCGAAATTTCTTAAGGTGGGTAGATTATAGAGATGACTTAGCACATTATGTTACAATTTAGACCGAGTCATTATAAATGATATCAGAGTTTTTTAATTCTATATTAGATAGTGGGTTATACTGGTCATGAGCTAAAAAAAGTTGTCGGTTAAGGCTAGCAACGAGTCTAAGTTTAGGAATTCAATGGACAAAATTTATTAAAGTTGGTAAATTGTGAGATCCTTCAATTTAGTCTCATATCTAATATCAATTGGGCTAAAATTTTATTTATAAATAAGAATGGATTATATATCTTTAACTTAGTTAACTATTTTTAAATAAAAAGCTTAATTCAATATGTTACATTTTAGGTTAGGTGCTATAATTTAGCCCATCGCCCATAATGTTTTTCTTCGACGTTAAGCTATTCCAAGTCCTCTTCCTCCTAAGAGGTGCAAATGGTTTGAAACAACGATGTCTCATGTTGCCAAGTTGGGGTGGGTAGGCATGGCCGGCCAAATGTTGGATGGGTGTTGTCTATATTTGTCTAATTAACTTCTAGATAGAAATTGGTCATTCACGATCAAAATTCTTTAGTCAAATTGATCATAGTTGGACACGATCAAAATTTTGTCAATATAAAATTTTATTTTTATTTATATTCTTTAATTTTTTAAATTAAAATATTAATTTTCTCACAAAAAATTAATACCTTATGTATCTAATTATTATCTATTCCATTTTTTAGTTTCTCTCATGTTAATTAGCATAAAAATTTAAATCATACTCTTTAAAAAATATTTGAATAAATAATACTGTTATATTATCATGAAAAGTTTAAAAACTAAGGTTGTTAATGATCTTTGAAAATATTGCAAGTATTATTGATTTATGACATCTTGGACAATGGCTTTTTTACCAAGAAAGTGAATATTTTTTATAGTATTAGGTGGTGGGAAAGTCACCGGAAAAAAAAGAAAATATTAATTATCTAAAATACAATCACTTAATTTTAAAAAATCAACTAAAATTTATTTAAAATATATAAAAAAATTAAGTATGGTGGTCAACTCCTTGGCTTACCCTGGCCGGGCCAAGCCGTCCAATTGTAAGCTAGATCCAATTGTCCTATACATTGGGGCGGCTTGATTTGGACGCCTAAGGTCAAGAAGGTCGAATCCTAGCTAACATACATTCGCCTAGGCAAATAGATTTTAATCGGCTATCCAAATCCAAGGTGGTTAGATTTAGGCACCGCACCTTAAAGGTCGACCCGATCTAGCCACCCAGTAATAAGACCTTGTTTTATTTTTTATTTTATTAGAAAACCACCCAATGATAGTTTTATTGTCATCATAAAAATCCGTTGATTTTCCTACCACCTTCTAATATTAAAAAATATCCTATTTTTTGGTAAAAAATTCTTTATCAATATATAAATCCTTTGTGCATTACTAAAAATTTTACCATTTTTCGCCACCTTAATTTTGATTGACCCAAGAAATTAACATTTAAATAATATTCAGGTGGCTCATTAAATAATTAAATCAAATTTAAAGTAAAAAAAGTGGAAATTTTTTTTATTTTGCTCATAGACTCAATCCCAAAATTCCCAAGTGCAAACTGTCGTCCACGTTCCAAAATCGACAACCAGATCCTGTTTAACGTCTTTCTAAATCATCACTTATATTTAAAATTGTGTTTATAAAAACATAATGATTATTTATAGCAAAACCTGATTAAGTCTGAACAAAGGCGCTTCATAATCGGATCATATACTTACCGATTAAGCAAAACAAAAAACAAAATCTGAACAATATTTGACCGACGCGGTGGCCATCCCTCCATTCAACCCTCATCGGACGGCCAGGCCTCAATCTCGGGCGTCATCCACACAATCTCTTGAGACCACCTACAGTCAATCCTACCAAAAGAGTCAAACACGTGCCGTCCCGAACGTGCTGTTCCCACGTGTCCATCTGGTCATCTGCCCCACGCGTGCCAGTCCTCCCGTCACCGAAAATAACAACCGCAAAAAAAGCTAGAGTACTGGTTAATATCTCTCAGCTATTGAAAAGACTGAAACACCCCTCTTACCCATCCAAGTCGCGAAATGGCATGGACGTTCAAGGGTAAAATAGGTAAAATGATGACCGCAACCGGTTAACGACAGCTCCCCTCCTCCTCTTATGCGCACTCACGTGTCAGTCCAATGAATAAAATATTTTTGGGTACGTGAATTTCCATTTTTACCCAAAATATATGGCCTCGAATCTTCTAGGAGCCGAGGAGAGGCCGGGAATTTGTCGTTTACTTACTTTCGTGGGGGAGCGCGCGGGGCCCACCACCCGCTTTCGCTCCACAAGCGCCCAAAAAGAGCGCACAATCTCAAAATCTCCGACCAAGAAAAAAAAAAAAAACCCAATCTACCGATAAACTCGCGTTCTCATCTCTGATCTGATAAATCCATTCCCAATAAATGCGAGAGTCCGGGCACGACGACGGGAGCGTCTTGTCAGGACGCGATGTCATTCTGAGAGTGGAAAAATCATATTTATCGCATAATAGGGGGGGCGGGGGTGATATGGGCATGCCACGATTTTTTCTGGCACAGCCCACGATTGACCGAGGTGAATCTCGTCCTTCTCTCTCCCTATATAAGCCCACGCCCCCGTCTCCCTCCCCCCCCAACCCAACCCATCTTTTCTAAACCGATTCGCTTTGTGGTTTCTCTGTTTCACGAGTTGCTTCGTTTCAATGGCGGATTCCGAGAGGAAGCGGCCGAGGGAGGAGTCGGAGGACGACTCTCCGGAGGACGAGTCGCCGGCGGAGAAGCGGCCGTGCTCGACGTCGTCGTCGTCGTTCCAGAGCATACTGAGCCTGCTGGAGTCGGAGGAGGAGAGCCCCGCCGAGGACGTGTCGTCGCTCATCTCCTCGCTGCAGGAGGAGATTTGCTCGGCCGAGTCGGCGGCGCTGGCAGCCCCCACCGGGCAGGCCCTCTTGGAGGCCGGCGGTGACGAGGTCATCCGGCACCTCCTCGAGGCGTCGGATTTGGAGCTCGGGATCCCGGCCGAGGACGAGGAGGAGGGGAGGGAGGTGGAGGAGTACGGCGCCGTCGGGGAGATTTCGAACTACGATGTGTTCTGGGAGCTGGAGGAG
>JAVDBV010060747.1:0-10866 GCA_032619315.1 Piper longum
TCCACCAACACTGTTGGGCCCTTTGGGCCTCTAAAAGAGACTTTAAACAACCAAAGGAAACTCGCAATCGGTGTCACAGGCCTTCTTATTCCAAAAGTTAACTCAAGGAATAAGGCTTTCCCATTAGCCTATATACAAGTCACCAACAACCTCTACGACCGATGTGGGACAAACCCAACACTACTGAACCGAACCACAGACAACATGGAGTCATCTTCTGGGTGCAAGGGCACTCTCCTAGTGCCTTTGTGCAAGAAAAAGAGGGGAAATTTTTCAAATTTGGGTACAAGAGCGATGTCCAAGCGCCTTTGCACCCAAAGAAAAACCCTAGACCAGATGGGGGATGGGGCAAGGGTGCCCTTGCGCCCAGCTCAGAAGGGCGCACCTTAACGCTTCCATCCTATAGTACTCGTCATGACCTGGAGACTGAGTCACAGGTCCTAGAGGGTTCGGATCATCTGAAAGGGGGCCAAATACGCAAGAAACACATACTAAACTTGCGAAGGACTTAGTCCTAATGTCTAAGTAGACCAGACTCGATCAAACCAAAAAGAAAAGGCTGAGCATGTAGTGTCCAACGGGGATACCGAAGCCGAAGGAGGCTAGGGCTGAGCAACCACATGCCATACCATACTCAAATCACCACAAGAAGGTCTAGACCCAATTAACCCGATTCGGGTAAAGACCAAACCTACTCGAAAATGGTGTGGGATATACGATCTTCCCCAATGAAGAAATTTTGTCCTAGAATTTGCCTATGGAGGTATACACATAGCCACACACCACAACAACAAACATATACAACATACAATAGCACACAACCACTGGAAACAAAGAAATGTTCTAATACCTCGATTTGTCTTTGTCCACTAGGAAGAGCCTAGGAAAGCACTACCACATCTCATTCTCATGATTCTAAGTGGCCTCCCCAACTCTCTATTGCAACTAAAAAACCTTCACGAGAGTCACTTCATTCCTACAGAGGGTCTTTACAGATCACTCGAGAATCCACTTAGCCTCCTCCTCGTAGGATATGCTGGGTCAGATGTCAAGCCCCTTGTGCTGGTGCTTGTGCGATCCATCCAACACATACTTCTTTGACATAGAGACTTGAAACACTCGATGTACTACTGACCAACTGGGTGGTAGTACAAGCTCATAGGTTACCTTGTCGACTCACCTCAACACCTCAAATGGGCGAATGTATCTTGGACTCAGCTTGCCTCACCTCATTGTTGATTACTAATTTGAAATATTACTAGTGATACGTCAGGTTGGCAAATGGGTGGTCATCTCGTACCCATGGATAAAAGTACAATAATTTCAGATTACTCACACAACAATAGATCGGGGATGGGAGGAATGCTAATCACTATCAAACAATCAAATGCCCTGTCACATTAAGCACAGTGATGTGCTATGATGAACTGACATGCTAAGCACAGTATTGCAATGACATGAACCAACACAATAAGCTCAGTTATGCAATAAAGTGAAATTAGCTTGCACACTAAGCACACAAGGTTACACGAAGAGCCGGCATGCTGAACACGGCAAAACAAACAATCTGGCTCGCTAAGTATGGACAACACAAAAGTAAATATGAAACCTTCATATTAATTTATAATAGGTCTAGTCCTTTACCTGCCTCTGCAAACTTAGATTTCAAACTTGATTAGATAAGCCACTAACTTAAGCAAAAAGGGCTCCGCTCTTGAGCATGGTGGTTACTAGGGACCATCATTTCTAATAGTTGGTATGCTTCATTAGAGCTCTTCCTCATCAACGACCCATTAACTTCTACGTCTACAATATTCTTAGTTTGCCCGAACAAACCATTATAAAAGGCATGGATTTGCACCCACTTTTCTACTATATGGTACGGGCAATTCTTTAGCAGATATTTAAATTTTTCCCATGCTTCGAAGAGGGACTCATCATCATATTGCAAAAAAAAGTATGATTACTCAAACGAGCAGGCTTAGTGGAAGGAAAATATTTTAACAAAAAATTTCTAACAATCATCCCAAGCAGAAATTGAATCCAAAGAAAACATGCAATCATGAGCCCTCACAATTAAGGAAAATGGGAAATGTTGGATACAGATTGTAGCATTTGAGACACTTGATTGTTTATACATATTTTAGAAACCAAAAGAAAATCAATAATATGAGGGTTATGATTTTTTATTGGCAGCCCACTAAATTGTCCAATATTTTGCAACATGTTAAATAAAACCGATTTTAATTCGAAACTTGTTATATCAACAGAAGGTGAAATTACGCTAGGTTGAAGAGCTTTACTAACAAAACACCCCAATCTTGGGTTGTTTGGTTATCTTCATTAACAATTGGTGGGACAATTTGTACAGGTTGTGGAGGTGGTGGTGGTGGTTTTTGATCCACCTTTACATCCTCAATTGAATTGCTTCTTTTACTTTCTTTCCTACGGTACACAACTTTCTTAAAGTTCGCTCAATTTCTAGATCAAAGGAAAACACTGGTCAACAAACCAAATGATGCATAGACAAGAAGTACCCACTTTTAAATTACAATAAAAATTAAACTGTCTAAAATAGAAATAAAAATGATTGTATGTTCTATTTCTATAACTAACAAGTAAATTCACTCCTCTCCCCGTGTAATACCAATTCAGCCTAAACCCTAACCAAATTTTGATGTTAATTTATGAAGCAATTCATTCGACTACCATCATACAAACCACACATAAGTAGATCTCAACCCTCAAAGAGGCTTAAGACGGGACACCTTACAGGATTTTCATACAATGCATTTTAATCATACTACCAAATGAAGGTTCTTAACTTTCAGGGAGCTCCTAGCATGAGCATTTCAAGTCACGGGAGAGGCAGCACCTCCTTGGTGACTAAGAGAGTAACTTTACATAATGTAGATGTTCATTCCTAACTACACGAAGGTAACACCTCTAATGCAGTTTAAGAGGTTAAAGTTTTCATAAATGTGAACGTATAATCTGGTTCTTATACTTTGTTTCATCCATGGAGTTAGGTATACTTATTATGATGAAAATGTTAAACTTAACTTGCATAACATAGAGGTTGTGGTTACCTATCCCACATACATCACCAAATACATAACCGTTCATAAGAAAGCACAATGAATGATACCCTTGTCATGAGCCATTCGATCCTTCTACCATTTCTTGTCACTACTAATTGAAACTTACCTACATATATATAGGAAAAATATCAATAATGAAACAAGTTGATTACCAGTCTGAAAATAACTACTGATAATATGATGCTAGCAAATGGGTATCTTAGCATCAAGGGGGAATCATAAAAACATATTCTTACAATAAACATACACCCTCACATCCTCCATATTTTGCCAGCCACGATACTCATATGGCTTGGAATAGTGTTAGGTTAGTGCCACAATTTTTAGAAATGAACTACATTCGCAGTATCCTACATATATTGCACAACTTTAGGGCGTAAAGGATTACTATTGTAATTCTTAAAACGTGTACCACTCACTTTTTTATTCATGATATCAAAAAAACCACATGTACTTATATAATAGGCTTAGGTAAGGAGCTACATAATTAGTTTTTGAATCTTCAATTCGAAAACCATCAAAGGATCTCATCTTTGTAGTATTATTAAACTATGAAAAACTTGACTAAATGATCTGGCATAAGAGGGATTTGATAAAATATCGTTGATGTTTTCCTACATCTAAAACTCAGTTAAATCATGATACTCAAGGAATCAAGCAGAGGTGAAGCATAAGTAGGATGAGTCTAGCTCCTCATCCTAACTCAGTGAGGTCGCTCTGCATGACCTAACTAAGAGATAAAAAAACATCTTAGATCGAGGCAGCTACTCCCCTGCAACTAAGAGGACGAATTTACCGATGCAATCATTATTCCAAGCTACATGAAAGCAACAACTCCAGTGCAGCTAAAAAGTTGAGCCTTTCATAATGTGGATGCATGATCCTCTTCTTATACTTAGTTTCAACCTTTGAGTTAGGTATATTATTCTAAGATGATGCTGATCTTGCAATAAAGTAAACACTTGGTCGTGGTTACTAGTTCCACGTACACCGCAGGCAAAAAATTAAAAATACAAAGGCATGATTGTGTGTCAGGGCGTCAAACCCTAACATTCAATTTCACGTGGACCCATCAAGCAACATGATCCGTAACCTCCTCCAGTCCACATTCCTCTATCACACACACACATAACAACATCCAAATATGTCCTGCATACCTTAATTGCTCCTCATTATCTTTCGGAAATTTGAGGCTTACACACCTTGTAGACAATTCTTAGAATACCCCAGAGTTAACACCCTAGACGGTAAGAATAATAATATAATAATAAATCACTGATCACACATAACATATCAAGTTCACCAACATAGGCATTAGGGCACCCGCCCATCATACGTACATCCCATGAACCATAGTTTCCAAAATACATAAGTCCTAATATCAATAAATACATAAGTCATACAGCCCAAATACATGGGTGCGATTCAAAACTCTGCATAACACAAACATATTTGCCATCCCCTGCAATGAGCCTATTGATCTTTCCACCTCTGCCGATAACTATCTTAATACTCATGAGAAATCATAATTCTTTTAGAGTACATCACAAGGCAGTAAGCTTAGGTCGTGCCCTGGGAGTTACCCCTCAAAATGGTACTTACCCGAAACAATCTCTAATAATTTCCCTACTCTCAAAATTATGAAAACATAATATAATAATAATAAGCTTAGGTAGGAATACTAATATTAATAGGCCTCTAGAAAGAAATCAACTTGCAACAGATCTTTTGATTTTTTAAAACAACTCAAGTGATTACATCTTCAAGGGTTGTTAAACAAATGTCTAAATGGACCAAACTAAGGGGGTTGCAATAAAATTACCACTTAACTAGTCCTACGATATAAAACAACCTATCCATTAGATAAGAGTAAATTAAGAAATAAGTCCCAAATGGACCTGGTCTCCAAGCTCCAACCAATCTACCGACGAGCTCAAACCACACAACATATAAACGAACCCAACTCAATATCTAATACAATCAATATGATGCATGAATGAGAATGCATGATCAAACGAGATAAGATTAATTTAAATCACTTGTTACATATATTTATAAAATACAGTAGATGAATAAAAATATCACATGAATAAATGAAAATGGACAATAACAAAACAATAGTGCAAGAGTTACCAAAATAGAAGACTTAACCAATTTGTAGGTATACAAGATCAAGGATCCAAATCTGGTCAAAAGTTATAAACTTTAGTCAAACGTCAGAAAAAAAAGAAGACGATTAAATAACAACATACTCAAAAGAATAATGGCTCACCACAGATTCAATGATGGAAATATTTACTTCAAAGTATAGTTGACGTACGGGTACCCTATCGTGTAACTACCTTTAATGGCAAATTCCGACGAACTCGGATAGACGACAATGTTGCGAAAACTCAACAAAAGGTGATGAGATGATAGTAATACCATTTGGAAGATGGGGTAGAAAGATATGTTATAAAGATAAAGTTTTTCATAGAAAAATGAGAAAATAAAAAAAAATGAGATAACAATGAATCTTAGTATAGGGAATTGAAAAGATGCACATGAATGCATGTACAATAAACACAACTCACCATGTGGTATGGCCTACTAATGAGACATGAATCATGGCATCTTTATAGCTCTAATTAAATTATACTTACACAAATTTCATAACTTTTATAATGGTACAATACTAAAGAAATCCTTAAATGAATATGAAGTCAAACTAGTCACATACGTAAAATAAAAGTCTATCAGGAAATTGGGTGACAACAAGCCAAAGGTCACATCAACTTAGATATTTAATAGCATCTTGACACTAAATGCATGACTAAAACACCCTGCCCCCAAAGCAACCCAATTGAAGTGTAAACAACCCTATTAACTACTTAAAAAATGCAATGCATGCCAAATAAAACCACACCAACAAGAGCCCACATGAGTCAAATCCTTCCAAACTAATGCATGAGCAACACCAACTCTCCTTAGAACCGAGAGCCAAAAGTCAAGCCAAACCAAATCGAACTAAAAGGTAAATCGAATCAAGCCAAAGGCCAAACCAAACCTAACAACAAACAATATTGAATTCAAGTATGCCCTATAACAAGGTGTAAAAATTAGGGAAAGTAGGAGCATGAAAGTTGACACCTTCCACCAACTTTGGGACCAATTCATGCTCATATATGCATAACAAGAGAATACAATCTTAATGAAACTTGTAGATCTGTCTATTGTGGAGCTTACAAGGCAAGAATCACACAGATCTGAAACCTATATCATGAGATATGATTCATTTTCTGAAATATTGCAAACCAGTGAGCATACCACAATAAAAAATGCATAACTATTTATTCACACATCTCAATGACATGATAGAAACGTCTATAGACTCCTAACAAACATATCTACATGTAAACAATATCAGAAAAATAAAAAAAAAAGTACACTTACATAAAGAATAGATCAAATCACACAAGAAAGTGAGTAAAGTTGTCTTTATCTCAGGTGGTTCTAAGGAGAGGTCTTTCGAGCTTCCTACCCAAAGAGCTTCAACCTAGAGCTTTGGCCAAGCTTGGAGAGGCTAGAGGAGGTGGGTAAGTGTTAGAAAAGAAGAAGAGATGCCAAATAGCAAGGGAGGATTCGGAACAAAGGGTGAAAAATGAGAAGGGGTTGCTTTTATAGAAAATGGCAAAGGCCATAGCAAAAGAGCATTAGCCTCTACCAATATGGACCACGAAAACCATCAGACCCAGATGACACACACCTACTAAACCAAGCTGCACACAACATTGGGTCAAACTTTTGGGCAAAAGGGAGCTGGCACAGCGCCAGTGCACCAAAAAATGTGTGAAATTTTCAAATTTGGGCACCAAGGCAATGGGCCAACGCCATTGCAGCCAAACTTGAACCAAACCCTAAAAAGGGATAGTGCAAGGGTGTAGGGAGAGCACCCTTGCACCCTGTGGAGGTTTCACGCACCTTAGGAATTACACCCTAAGGCAGCTAGGGTGACCTCGGGTACCTCACCTTTGGTCCCACAAGGTCTAGGATCGTCCGAAAAGGTTCCACACACATGGAAGCAAATTGACTCGCGAGAAACTCAATCCTAAATTTAGCTAGGCTTGACTCAAACAAAAGTAAGAAATAAGAGTTGGGGACAGCATAGTGTCTAGTTGGACAATGCCGAGCACCGGGGGAGACTTAGACCATGTCTCACACATACATACCATATGTAAGAATGCTTCAAAAAGGGATGTGCAAGCAATTCAATCTATGTCGAGACCGAAAACTATCACTGTTAGATTGAAAGCCTAGGTTTGACAACTTCCTCCACTTAGGAAAACTCTATCCTGGGAATTTACCTAAGGGGTACAACTATGCACAAAACCACAACAAACACCCAGAGAAGTAGGGGCGTGCTAGTTATTCATGTTGATGCCGCGTCCTTGGACTCCTAGATGGCCATGAGCTCGTGGGTAAGGCTGGGAATAGCTGTCAAACTCCTCACTACATAGACACTGCTCAAGTCAAGAGTCATGGATGTGATCACAAGCTACAGTCCACACACATTCTAATATCACTATCTCCTTACCACACGAGCAGAACTGGGCCATCCGTGGGCGAGTCACTTGAATGGATGAAATGGTGGCTCTTGAGTTCCTGAAACTCAAATGATGGCATTCGGCATGACACCTAGAAAGTTGATGCATTCTCATGTAGTACCTTGAAAGTAAGCTCAGCCTATCTCGTTGTGGGTAACTCTGCAACCTCCATAGGAATCGTATCTACTCCACCAGATGGCACATCTGATCTAATCAGCACAAGCTGCTCCCTAGTAGCCATGATGCAGACTAGAAAGGCCTTGCATCCTCTCTCTATCAACTCCTGGGCCATTTAAAAGGTGATGAAGTTACCTCTACAATCTCTACATCATCTATGAAAGGTGACTCTCTCATGCGTGAATGGTGGAGTTGTACCTTCTTTTAGCAATCAATCAATGCTCTGTTCCTCATTATGACATCGAACTCACTCATTGATAAAACCACAAAATCAATCGGCAACACACACCATTGTATAACAGTAGGAATACCTCTGACACACTCCACTAGTGAGAGTGGCACCAAATGGGGTCGACACAACTAATTCATGTCCTAGGTCATCCACTAGCACACCATTCATATCTATAAAGGCTCATGCTAGAAAGGTGTGCATACTATGAGAATCAAATAGCACTACAGCAGGAGCTAAACGGATAAGAAGTGTACATGTGATGATGGTGGCACTCTTCACTACTTCCTTCGTTGTGGCCAAGTACATCCTGTCGTACTCCTCTAGTCTTGCAGCCTTTATTTGATCACCAATCGGGACAACTGCTTGGTTGACATCATCACTTTGTAGCAGTGCCAATCCACTACTGCTAAACTTGTATCCCTTTGATATGCTACTAGCTCTGCAGGGCAAGCTGTTCATGTTGCACCCATGGCTGCAAGTCACCCCTAAACTGTCATGAGTGCATGATTACCTATCTCGCCACAAATGAGGTAGGCACCTATGGTCCTAAGGCAAACAGCAACATGCCTCCACTGACAGTGTGGGTATAGCAGGTCTTCCATATAGTCTACAGCCTGGTAAGCCTCGGTCTCTGACAATGTTGGCACAATGGGCCTTCCACGTTGTCCCCAGCCTAGTAAGCCTCGGTCTAGAATGTCTAAGTCTGCTCTGGAAAAATCTGCTTCTAATGACCCTCAACAGCATACACTACCACTCCTCGGTCGGTCCACCTCCTCTACTACCAAGGCTCTGATAGTCCTGACCACACTATCTCTGGCCATGTCTACTGGATTGACTCCTATCACTTGTCTGTTGGTATGACTCTTGGGCATGCTCTCACTCAAGTTCCCTAATGACTGCCTGTGACAAGGTCCTACATTCAAATGTGGCTACAATAGATCTGGTGTTGATCCTAAATCCTGAATCAAACTGTGCTGCTCGCTCCCTCTCAATGGAGAAGCTACCAAGCGCAAACCTCTCCAACTCAGAAATCTCCCCTGGTACTCTGCAAAAGTCATACCCTCATGTTACTACGACAATACAAACTACATTTATTCTTAGTGCTGACTTCCACAAAGAAATAGTGGGCATAGAACATGTCTCGAAATTTGTCCCACGATATATGGTCTAAAGCTTTGGCACTAAAGAAAGCGGTATGGGCAGATTTTCACTATATCCTACCCAAAATCTAAATGGCTCTAGTAACCACACGTACCCAAAGCTCCGTTGGACATCCCATTTTTGTTAATAACCTTCTCATCATGTCTATCCACTACAAAGATTTCTCGAGGTCTATGCACCCAAAGAACAAATGTCCACCTTTTTTCAGAAAATGGTCAAAATCTCATCTCTCTCTGACATGAAAGTTAGATCCATGGTGTCCAGAACCATCTCCCAAGATGAACTATCTCAATCAATTGATCTCTACTTGCTCACTGTCTACCTGTGTCGATAATGGTGCTTTTCGTAGCTTCCCTGGCAGTGGCATATCACATTTCCCTACTTCTGGTGGAGCTATTGGGGCATGTGAAAACACCGCTTTCAGCGATTATGGTGGTGGCACTCTTCGGCTGAGAGGTCTTGAAAGGGGTCTCCACCTCTACCAACCTTTGCCTCGCCACTACCATTGTCATGTCAAGGACAATATTCAAGAGTCTGTTCAAATCCTATCATGACCGTTTTTTTATCTCTCTGGCTCATAGCTACTCCTTGTGAATAGCATGTTGCTCCTCATGTACCATCCTAATCATCACTATTTGCGAATCCGCTACCACATCACGTGCGGGAAAAGGGGATCATCTGCCTTGAGTCAACATTTGTAGTACAGTGTGTCTAAGTAGTGGCCTACCTTTGTGTAGTATATCAGCCTTCCCTATGGTCACTGACAAGGTCGGCTAATATAATCTAGACAAAACGAGTCACACACAGATACACCACATATAACAATAAATAATAGAAGATGTACTTATCAGGTAGGCTATGGATCATAGGGGTGCCATAACTTAACATAATCATATGTAAACATAACACAAGCACATAACATACATCAATACAATAATCATATCATTTAGCATGTGCACACATACACCATGCATTCCAAAACAAAGCACTCCTAATAGTCCAATAAGTCGGCTATGATACTAAGTTGTAACACCCCATTTTCCGGTCTGAGGGTGGACCGATTTGGGATGTAATAATTTATAAGTTGTTCACTTGACAAAATTTGTACAAACTTTACATAAGCTGATCGCAACCCTCAAAGAAGCTTAAGACGGGCACCTTATTGACAGACACCATACTGGATTTTTATATAATGCAAGCTGATCACACTACCAAATAAAGGTTTTTAACTTAAAGAGAGCTATTAGCATGAGCACTCTAAGTCACGGGAGAGGCAACAACATCCAGCAACAAAGAGGGTGACTTTTTATAATACAAATTGTAACACCCAAATTCGGTTCACCCGCAAACCAAACCGGAAATACTACTAGCAATTGAACCGTTCGCTAATTTACTTAATTCAGTTAAACCGACTTGGATCTAACATCGTTGTATCAAGATGGTGATGCGAACATATTATGCATGGATGAGATACTTATGTTCAAACATTGTTCCAAATGAATAGTATGATATGCAAAACAAACACACAAAAAGTTTGAAAATAACGATTTTTAAAACTAAACAGACAAAGTCTCCCCTAAAAGTGCAATAGGGACCACCCTATCAACAATAA
>JAVDBV010060752.1:0-10932 GCA_032619315.1 Piper longum
ACACACACACACACACACACACACACACACACACACACATCCTCACCGACAAAATGTTTGTTTTGGTTATTTTGGTTGTTTGTTATGATATTATGAAAAAGAAATTCTCGTGATGAAATTGTCTGATATAAAAGATGATATAATGAAGATTTTGATAAATAGAAATGGATATTGATAATATGATCCGAAATATATATTAGTGTGCAGATTGAATGATAAAGGTGGAAATGAAAATTTACAGGTGGGTCGAGACCCAAAATGTAAAGAATATTTGATGTGGCCGAATTAAATATTTATGTAGAAAATATGGTGCAATGGATGTATATGTATTTATGTATTTATATAGGTTTATTTGATAGGGCGACCTCTAATTGCACTTTTAGGGGAGACCCTGTTCGTTTTATTTCTGGAATTTTTATTGATTTTATCGTAATTACTTTTGTATGTAAATTGGTTATAATGTCATCCATGTAGTAGCAAGTTAGGGTTCCGTACATTCATCCATGCATAACGATTAGTGTCGTCCATCTTGAGATGTTGAGAGTGGATCCACTCAGGTTAGGTTCAGGTTAGCCGACTTAATAGGGACCTGTGACATTCGGGGTGTTAGAGCTAAGTGGGCCGTTCCATTCCCGAGGGATCCTGCCAACTCCACCTTTGAGTTCCTCAAACCTAGAGAAGTGCGGAGGATTACAAGTACTACAATGCAGCGCATGTCTAGACTTGTAGATTCAAAGGGTACTAAAGGCGCCTACTTGAGAATACTCGACCTCTGTGCTCAAGGCCAGGAGTGATACAGAGGGTGTAGAGGGCTGTAGGATAATTGATTTTCCCACGGAAGGGATAGTTTTAAAATTTTTTGAGGCATTTAACGAGTCAGAATAATAATACGCTATCGAGCTAAGGGCGACAACTCTTAATTAGAGCCCTTATAAAAGATTCTATAGAGAAGTATATGAATGATTTCATTTGACTCTCCTATGCCACTTTGATTATTAGTTATTTTTGGACCAATAGCACTCGTTATTAATATTTTTGTATTATATATGTAGGTGAAAATCTAAATGATTAAGCATTACCGGGATTGCAGAGGAGCAACAATGTATAATGCACATATGTACCTGCCAAATGGAATGGAAATTGTGGTGTGATGCACTGTTGTCAATTAAATGTTAGAATTTTTTATTGTAGGATTGTTGTGAGAAAACCCTAAAATATTTGATTTATGATTATAATTGCGACTAGAACTAAATAGGTTGAGCAAGCCCAAAAGAAAGAAAATGTTGATAATGGAAATATTGTGAGAAGAACATCAAGGTTTTGTTATATTTGCTATTTCTATTGTTATCCATATAATGTTTGTAATGCTTGTTATTGACTGGGTGGTCCCCATTATACTTTTAGGGGAGGTTTTATTCGTTTTGTTTTAAAATAGCTATTTATCGAACTTTTCACGTGTTTGTTTTGTTTTGAATATGATTACATATCATAACATTCATTTAAAATAACGTTAGAACTTAAACATCTCATCCATATATTGTATATTTGCATTACCATTTTGAGACATCGAGCTTAGATTTGGATCAGTTTAATCAAATCAAATATATTAGCAAACGGTTCGGTCACCGGTAGCATTCCGGTTTGGTTTGCGGGTGAATCGAATTGAGATGTTATAATTCTTCCTGGGGTCTGAACGTCTAGATGCTTTGTTTTAGGGCGCTTGAATGTTCAACCATCGGCCAAATAAGATCATTTCACAGTAGGAAAAATGTCTAGACTCTATTCTAGGGCGTAGGATGTTCTGAGTTCAGCCAACAAACATGTTTTGTAGAATACTAAAGTTCAGATGCCCTATTTCAAGACATATGGGCTCTCTGTTCGTTGTGATCTGACTTTCTAATGTTCATTTGAGGTCTAAATGATTTTCAAAATTTATTAAATTTTAACCTTGCCTACTAACACATCATATAACAATTTTTTTAAAAAAATTAATTTGGAGGTCTAGATCCCAACAAAGGTATAATCTTTTTAAATTTAACTAGGTATATCAAATCATCTTAGAATTGAATGAAAATTTATACATTTTTTTTACGCCATTACTTATAGTTTAAAACAATTCTTGATTGAAAAAACATCTTCTTGATTGATTTCATCATTTTTTTCTTCTTTAAAATCAACTTTGGTAGAAACAATACAAAACTTTGATTCTGTGCTGTTTAACACTATAGCGTCTCTACTGAAATTAAGTTCATGATTATAGAAAAAACAATACAAAACTTTGGTAGAAACAATACAAAACTTTGATTCTGTGCTGTTTAACACTATAGCGTCTCTACTCAAATTAAGTTCATGATTATAATCATGGTGTACATGCATAATTTACATAAATAATAACTTATATCATGAATACATGCCATACAATCATAAGCAAGATAAATAATGATGACGATACATGTATTTAATAAAGTAAACTTGTTTTACTTCAATTACTAACTTGATCTTTGAATAATCCTCCTGTAAAACTCTTCCTCCGATGATAGACAAAACATAAGAGAGAGGAGAGAGGATCAATGAGAGAGAGAGTAGAGAAAGAGAGAAATGATGAGGAGAGGGAGAGAAGAGAGTAGAAGTTAGCTTACCTAGGGTTCCTTCTTGCATCGTTATATATCTCCCACAAATTCTTCTCTTCCTTATTTACTCCTTCAACCACCCGAAATTCCTTATCTAGCCCTAACCGCTAAGTGGTTCAACCCCATTTTAATTTTGGTCCAACCCCTTAAACGAGGTTTCAACTTAAACCTCGTTTCTACTAATTAACTAGTCTTTCTTCCAACACTAGCTCCACTTAATCAATTTCCATGACTAATATAATTGTTTCCACCAATTTAATCTCCCAAACTAAGTAAAATTGACTTATCTCAAAATAATTCAATGTACCACATAATAAACTATGTTTCGAGAATAAAGAAAAATTTTATATGATTAAAATTATTGAGTATAAATTTATAATTATTTCAAGAAACAAATATGTTTATAGTTTAAAATCTCTGAAAATATAAATAAAAATATCAGTTATTACAAAACATATTTTATTACAACTGTATGTTGTGTTAAAAAAAATAGAATAAAGGAACACCCATCGTTTGAAGAATCTATGTGAAAACCAAATGTCCAAGTACAATGCCCTAGCACTTGTAGAATACATATGTATGTGTATATTGTATGATACATGGGTGTGTAGAACATACAACCACGACCATAATATATTTGTATGTATTAAGCTCACATCATATAATAATTTATCTAATTTAGAGATCAAACTAAATGAAATAATGAATCACACATAAGATTAAAAATTCAAAGCATTATGTACTTTTTAAATCATGCTCTTACTTGTAGTCCTTATAAGATTTTACATCTAATCTTCAATGAGAGTTGAGATTCACCTTCACGACATTAGTCTGAAATAATAGTGGAAAGAATAACTTGTAAGATTATAACACCATATCTAAGCCAAATTAGGGTATTACATACTATCCCTTTCATTATTCTATTTAGACATTCTAAATTGTCTAAAAACATATTCTTAAATGACATATTTTCTTTATAATATATGATTAATAAAGAGATTTTAACTTCAAAACCGGGCATTAATTTATTTAATTTTTACTTGGTGATGTTTTTTTTTTTAAGTCTTTTATCCCTATTAAGTGTTTCAACCGATTCAAGCGAGTCTGAAATCGGGGTGAGCCGGTTTGAATATGTAAGGCAATCAATTACCGATCTAGGATTTCAACATCAGTGACCCAGGCCAAGGAACCGCGAGCTTCCCATTTGCGGCGGCGGCGGCGGTGCGGCCGCATTCCGATTATCTCTCCGGTTGGAGCCATTTCCGAAGCTTGGATCGAGGGAGACGACTCCAAAGAGTGGAGGGTTTGCGTACCGAAAAATGGCGTCGAAATGGGCGGCAAAGTTGCGACCTTTACTCTCTTCGGTCATGGAAGGGCCAGGCCGGTACTCCTCCTGCTCCGCCCGTCGGCTCCTCGCCACCGCCTCCTCTCCGTCTCCACTGCCCCCTTCCATCTCAAAGTTCGCTTCTTTCCGCCCTCCGTCGCCCGCTTCTTTCAGGATCCCCGATTTCAGCTGCGGTCGGCCTCCGTATTCCCCTTTCATGGTGACTATATTCTGTTTCGCACACTGCACTTTTGTTTTGTGTATGGGGGATTTGATTGATGAAACGATGTTATGGATGCTGGGATTGTAGATGATTCAGAAACGGGATGCTTCGTCAAAGGAGAGGAAGAGGACTCGGGGGACTCCTGTCACTTCCAAGCTTAAGAAAATCAAGATGAAGTCTTATTCGTGAGTATTGGATTGCTTTTTTTTTTTTTCGTGGGCATTGGTATTGGATTTGGATGTTGATTTTGTGGTCTGCCTTTTTTTTGTTTTTTAATGTGTATGCAGATCGTATAAGTTTAGGTTCAGAACGATGAATGATGGGAAAATTCGGCGGTGGAGAGAAGGGAAGCGGCACAATGCGCATCTCAAGGTAGCTTTTTCGGTTTTGTTGATTTAATGCTTGGACATGTTTGTTGTGTTTGTTTGGTGCTGGTGCTTCGCCACCCTGTATATTTGTGAAGGCATTTTGATCTGTGTTTTAGGTTTGAGCATTTTTCTGGTGTTTTAGTAGGATTGAAAGTACTTTTTCTGGTGCTTTAGTAGGATTGAAAGTACTTTTTCTGGTGCTTTAGTAGGATTGAAAGTACTTTGAAACGAGAATCTGTAGCTATTGTTGCTTTTGATTGATCCAAGCTCGGAATATAAAATGTTGTTAAAACTTTCGGTGTAGGACCATTAGGTCATGATATCAAGAGTGGTAGCCAATGTTCTATAAAACGCACTGCCTTTAGCATGTGTGTATGTCTGTTCACCTTGCTGATTAATTTGGCACTGCCTCTATGGTTCATGTCCGATGAAATATTTCTTGTTAAGATGGTAGTGAAGCTTCTAGGCGAGCTTTGTTCAGGAGGCCATGTTAATATTATGCTTTTATCTTTTAATTCCCCTTTTACGTATCCTCTCCGCCACTTTGTATCTTTTCCTAGTTTATGGATAAAACATCTTGTGTTTAAATCAGGTGAGATGCTACCTTGCATTCTTTTTTTGGAGATGTTTTGGGGTGCTTTTGCCATTTTTATTATGAAAACACTATGAGACCATCATGAAATAGGTTTTTCCCTTTTGCTTGGAAATAGTCCCCTTGCTCTCGATGTAAGTATACACCTCTGTTTGGTTCTTTTTTTGGAGATGTTTTGGGGTGCTTGTGCCATTTTGATTATGAAGACACTATGAGACCATCGTGAAATAGGTTTTTTCCTTTTGCTTGTAAATAGTCCCCCGGCTCCCGATGTATGTATACACCTCTGTTTGGTTCACAGTATTGGGTTCTATTTTTCCCCTAGAGTATAACTGCAGGTCACTGATCTATCACCCTCTTGTTGCTGCACGAATTTGGACTCCATATTTTTTCTTAGAAAATTTATTATCAAGATAAGTAGCTAGTTATTCCTCATTCTGTATTGTTTTTTAGAACAAGTGCTCATTATGGATTTAGCTTTGAGATCCACTAATAATTATTAATGACAAACAACAACAGAAGTGAAAGCAGTGATGAACCTAGCTACCAAGAAAAGTAAAATAAAAAATAAAATACTATAACATGTACAGGGAGGATGGTCTGGTTGTTATTCCCCAACATTTTACTTTCATTTGCTTTCTCTACTTCGTCTCAAACCTGAAAGTCAAAGAAATTGATGCGCCATTGATTTATCTTTTTTTTGTTGTTTATTTTGAGCAGTCAAAGAAATCAAAGAGACGACTTAGACAACCAGCCATCGTTCATGCAGCGTATGCTACAGTAATGAAGAAGCTAAATTTTTGCGCATGATATGCTTTGTATGACAAAAATGGGATCTACCGATGATAAATGGCTCTCCGTGTTCTCTACTGAAAACAATGTCACTCAAATATATCTTCGTGCATCTACGGGACTGAATGGTGGCTATACCCTGATACTTTTAAGCTTGAAATCCAACTCAGAGAGCAGCTTTTTTTTTCGGAAAATAATTGGGCATTCTACAGTCACAGAACACATAAAAACCTTACAATAACAGAAGCGTAACTATGATATTTTGTAGATATAAATGTAAGCTTTTGTTATGATGCTGCGTTATGAAGGCATCAAATCCTGGTCTAAGCTCTTGCGTGCATGATGTTAAAAGAAATAATGGGAAAAACTTTGAAGTATGGATCTTCAAATGCATGATGCATAGAAGATAATCACTCTCATCTATTTACATCTTCATTAGTGCCATGGCGGCCACAGTCAAGATCAGATCCAGGACTGCCAACCTTGGCTTTTCCTTTGCTGCCGGACACTTCAACCATTTGGTTCCTCATAAGCTGGAGTTGGCTTTGTAAAACCTAATCAATTCAAAAGTAATATATTTTAAATACCACAGAAATGTAACAATTTGTGATTATGGGTGAGTGTACCCAAACTAAAAGCAAAGTTACCTCAATTTGGCGCTGCAGCAAACGTTCGCGAGGTTCAAATGACGAACCTTGTGCACTGGTAGGATGAAAAGACACTGAGGGATGAGGTACATGCGAATTTGCTTGGTTTTGAACAAACTGAAATTGTTGTGCAGAAGTACTTGCATCTCCACTTCCCTTGGTGCTCTCTCCACTGTCATCACCCCCTGGTGGCAAAAATGTTGGTGGTACAAACACATAACCAGATGGCCTGGAGCAAAAGAGTTCACTCTCCTTAATAGTATGCAATCATAAGAAACGATTTCATAAATAGAAAAAGTTTAAGAAAAAGATCAAACCATGCAACTGTGTTTGCGTAAGGACATACAAATGACTTTTGGTATACTGCTGCAGCCGCTGAAGCAGCCTGAAGTCTTCTTTGGTGATGGCTAACATTATTATCTGTTTCTCTACTTTTTACGGAACCTTGACCTGATGTGCCAGAACTACCTAATTACGAGGCATTTGCAATTAGGATATACCAGAGCTGCAACCAGAGAAAACAATGAGGGCAAAGAGAGTTCATCTCACCAGGTTGAATACGCTCTGAAGGTGTTCCTTGTGAGCCACCACTAGTAGATGTGCCATTTTCAGAAGGAACAACCAAAGCTCGACAAGTAGGACATGTATGTTGCCGCTCCAACCATGACCGCAGGCAATGAACATGGAAAAGGTGACCACATATAAGCTTCTTGGCAGTTACCATCTCTTCTCGGCAAATGATACATGTTGCGTCACTTCTGCAAGATTATATAAGTTAATTTCTCATAACGCTAAAAAATAAATGGCATGAAATAAACAAATAACAAAGAGTAACATACGCATTTAGTTCTTCCTGAGTAGCATCTGGAAAACGATCATTCATATTAGATGTGATTTTTCGATATCGAATGTAGTCAGCAACGCGAACCTTGAAATTGCGGAATGTCTCGTACAGCTCCCGAATTAAATGCAGGGGTACACCGTAGTTCCTAAAAGATGCCAGCGAGAAAAACAGGTTATCAATAAATAATTTTTTTTAAAAAAAATGAGGAATCATATGGATTCTACACTGCTAAAGATTCCCAAATTATGAAGTTTGCACATTCCACAATAACTAAAAAATTCAATTTCATCATCATCAGTATATATACAAATTAAATAGAATTGGTGACAATGACATGGATTTGCTCACCATATGACTATTTTTCAAATCGGTCACACAAAACCATGTAAAAAATGAGTATAGCAAATAAGATTCTGGTCTAAAGCAGACCAAGAAGGAAGATGTACAAAATGAGATAAAGCAGATTCACCATGTAGTTCATGAGCTAATAATTGAGCAAGAAACATGAATACAGTCAATAGTTTATGATATAACTATAACAATATGTAGCAAAGAGTTAAAAAATCTAAAAAGAACCATCAAAAGGGAAACTATCTAAGCTTGCCGTCTTGACATATTATGATCAGCACCACAGAAGAAGATGAAAAGAGAAAGATTGCTAGAAGCCTAAGATGATAAAAATGAATATAATTCGTCCCATCCAAAAAAGGTAGCAAACTCACATGCACCCAATAATTAACTAAGGCCCAACGCTCCACAGAGACTACCAGGACGCAATTATATAGGATAACAACTACCAAATAGAACATTAAGTTACTTACAGGAAAATCACAAAGAAGAACAATAGGTACATAGACAGGTGAAGAAGGTCACGGATGAGCTCCAAGTAAAAGGTATACACAGCCTTCCTCTCCCACTGCCCTTCCATAACCATGTCAACGACATAGAAAACGTACTTCACAAAAGTCGAAATCGTTGTCGTCGCCAATATCATATACCTGCACAATAAAAATCCAGTAAAATTTTCAGAGTCAACAAAATTACTCCCCACCCCCCCCACCCCCCCCCCCCCATAATTACCACAAGTCACAAATTCCGAAATTTATACAATAATCATATATATAACATGTATGTACTTACTCAAAAGAGAAAAAAAGTGACATGGACGGTATTCTAGTCTGGCTCAGATGCTTCAAAGAGCTGAACAAGAAGACGCAATCCACAAGCAAAAGAAACCCCATAAACGATATTATCCTCGCATGAGAGAGGACGGAAACACTGGGAGTCGTCTCAATGTACTCAATCCGTTTCTGGGCCAGCCAGTGCAACGCCTTGATGAACAAAAGCACCGTCACCATGGCCAAAAACGAGACCGAGAAATCCTTCCGGAAAATCGTAATGGCGAACAAGATTTCCATCACCTCCCGCCAAGACTGCTCATTCAACCTCTCGACCTCAGCCTCACGCAGCGGACCGAGGAACAAGCACTTGGCGAGCTGCCATAAGGTGCACATGATAACCAAGCCCATGTTGAGGAGTAGCACCAAGCTGATCTTGGAGGTGGAGAGGTACACCATTGCCGGGTAGAACTGGACCCTGCTGCTAAAGGCATGGTATATGATCGCAATCGCACCTCCCAGGCTGAACCCGGCGTACGTCCGCAACCGCATCATCTTCTCCTCCAAACCTGCAAAAAAAAAGGATTCCAGATTTCATCTAAGAAGAATGCGAACGCAATTCATAGGTTAGCGTGATCGCGGGATTTCGACGAAAATTGGCGGAGTCGATCTCGGTTGACTTTTGAGAGATAGCTTGGTGTGACATTGATTTCGATAGGGGATCGGAAGCGCACCTTCTCCTGTCTACCTAATTCGCCGCTGTCGCCGTCGCCGGTGGTGGTGTCGCCGGAGATTGGAAGGGGGCCGATTAGGGTTGGGACGAGGAGGGTTGACGGGAAGAAGACGAGGTGCCCGGATGCGACAATCGGTTGGTCCGTCGGGTAAGAGTGTTTAAACAAACAACATGGACGGTACAAACGATTTGATTTGTCCGTTTGTTTGTTTTTGTCATTCTATGTCACGAGCTGGAGATTGACCAATAAAAGAGTGCCACGTCAACTGGGCTCCTTGACGTGTGCATGTGAGTAGATTCGGACCATTAATCCCATGGGCTGGACAAGTGGGCTTTGGCAATGGTAGTGAAGAGGATTGGTCGGCCCATGATGACCTGGGTTTATGGATTTCATTTGATGCTCTATTTCACAAAAAAAACTAATATATATAACTTATGCGAGTTACACTTTTTATTTAGAGAAATTTAATGGGTTTTATTACTCAAAATTTACATACTTAAATATAAAAATAAATTATGAGGTATTTATAGATTTTCAACTCAATCTAATAATGTTAACTTTTTTTCATCTTAATTATCAAAATAAATATCATAAAATTTTTAAAACATTTTTAAATTAGCATAGTTTTTAAAAATTGAAAAGTAGGTCTAATTAATGTAAAAAGAGATAAAAGTTTATTAATATCTTACGTGTGCACTCTAATTTCCATGTGAGACTCACTATAAAATGTTCTTATGTACCTCATGTGACCTGTATATGAGGTGTAGCTCACTGATAAAAAAATCTCTCCATGCAATTTCAGATTTCAAGAGTTTTTGTTTTACAAAGTAAGTAGACTAGGATTTTATGAACTAAAAAACTTATAATGGTCTTTTTTTCACAAAATGCATCTTAAATAATAAAAAAATAAGATTTTAAAATAACATTGTTATACAAGTATCTAAAAGTCTTTAATGTCAAAGTCAATTGAGTCAAACTTTGTAACTCTTGTATGTAATATAGTATAAATTAGGTTAATGTAATATAGTTAATACATAATTAATGTGTAATTGTAAATTTATTAGATGTAACATCCATATATTTAGATGAATGAAAATGTCCAACTGTAAAACCCGGGCAATCGGCCCGAGGGTTTTTACTGTCGGTCCGGTTGTTACCTGAATTAAGTTAGTAGGGTCCGGCCCTTCTTGCCGTGGTTTATATATGATATGTTGTAAGTTGCCCGGCCTTAGCCTCCTTCAGCATTCGGAACGTCTGTTTGGATGCAGCACGCCCGGCTTTATGATGTTTGGTCCAATTTAATCGTATATAGTTAGATGTTAGGATTGTGTCTCTCGCGTACCTTTTGTGTGCTTACCGTATGTTTGATAACCTTTCGGACCATCCTAACCCATTTTGGGACATGCCGTGCAATTCCCAAAGTGGACCCGATTGCTTTAGGGTCTAAGTTTCTTGGGTTTTGAGATAACCCAACCCATACCACTTTTAGCCAACCCAACCCACTTTTAGATAACCCAACCCAACCTATACATCTATAGGTATGGCACCCATACTCCTATTGGTATGGCACCCATACCCCATAGGTATGACACCCATACTCTATAGGTATGACACCTATACCTCTACAGGTATGACACCCATACCTCTATGACATCACTAA